>PVJI01017719.1:0-34973 GCA_004026765.1 Micronycteris hirsuta | reverse complement strand
CAAAATACAACCAGAGAAACAAATTATAATCAGAGACATTGAAATTTAGAACAATCTGGCAGTAACCAGAGGGGAGGGGGAAGGGGATAATGGGGACAAGGGTATTCAGGAACTGCTATAAAGGACACATGGACAAAACCAAGGGGGAGGGTAGAAGCAAGGGAGGGAGGTGGGTTTGCCTGGGGTTGGGGGTAGGGGGGAAATGCAGACAACTGTAAGTGAACAACAATAAAAAAAAAAAAAGAAATCTTGGAAATCATACAGGAATAAAAACATTTCTTTGGAAACGGGTTTACTTAAAAAAAAAAATGTTTCCTGAATAAATGACTTGTAACATACTTAACTGATAGGTTTGGTGCAATAAATCTATAATCTATAATTCTTTTTTTCACACCTACACCAACATGGGGTATTCGCTTATTTAAAAATATTTTCTAAAACAATAGAAAAAAATAACATCTTGGTTTTTCATCCATTATAGTTGACAAAGATTAAGTTTTTGATAACACGGTGAGAGTGTAGGGTAACAGCCACTCTCATACATGGTTAGTATTAAGTGTAAATTGCTACAATCTCTATGGAGAAAATTTGGCAATAACTACACAATTAAAAATACACATACCCCTGACCTAGCAATTCCACTCTTTGGGAAATATTCCCTACTGAAATATTCCCACATAGGCCAAATAACCTATGTATAAGAATTTTATTGCTGTGCTTTTTCATAAAGGCAAGTGATGGCAAATAATTGAAATATTTTTAATAGGGGACAGTAAAATACATTATGATATATCTACATCATGAAATATATGAAACTGTTGAAAAAAACAAGGTCCCAACTTTTCCGTATAGTTGAAAATTTTTATTTAAAAAAATGTTAGGAGGATAAACTACGAGGCAGTTATAGAAGTGCTGATATGGACAAATTTACAAGAATAATTGTCATGGGGGAAAAGCAAGATGTAGAACACTGTGTATAGTATTACACATCTACGCATCCTATATATACACACACATATATGACACATACATGTGTAAGTATATATGTAGACACATTCCCATGTTCAGGGACAACCACTGAAGTGGTCCATAAAAAACCGATAGTGATAGTTGCCTTTGGGGAGGGGAATGGAGTAGCTGGAGGATAACATTGGAGAAGGGAAATATACTTTTTATTATATAATTGCATATAACTTTGTATTCTAGAATTTTATAGCACATGCATACATCTGTTCCATAATAAGTAAACAAACAGAATTATAAATAGAATTTATAGTTCATTTTAGTTTCCATTTTTTGACAATAGAGGTTGAACAGATTTTTATTTACCTATTGGCCATTTCTATTTCTTATCTCGTGAATTGCCTTTTCATGCTCTTGCACAAGAAGTATCTTTCTAAAGATCTTATAATAGTATTAAAATCTATAAGCATTTTTGGAAAACCTACGATATTTCATAAGGTAGAGCTGCGTGTTACTATGCCATCAGTGGCCCTGTTTCCATGTAAGGAAATGCTGTTACAGTGTATACCATTGTTGCCTAAGCAGTGCTTATTCTTGGCACCAAACGCAGCAAGTGAAATCCATCGAGGCACAAAATAGTTTCCACATTTAAAAATCTACAACCATGATGAATCTTGAAGAGGAAGAGCTTTTTATATTGGAGATCTAGAAGCCAGTAATCATTACTGGCTTCTAGAAGCCAGTGTACATTTTTCTAGTTTTGTGATGCATGTGTAAAGGACAACATTAAAATGTTATACTAAAGTGAAAATAAAAAATAATCTTCCTAATGCAACTTATAACAAATATTACACCTAAGTATTAAAGAATTCAGAAGGTGATTTTATGCTGCATTGGGGTCAGTTCTCCTCATATATATATATATATTTTAGGTATAGAATTTGAGACTACATGGTGGTTTTGGTTAAGGCATTCTTCTTTTTTCCTTTTATTTGATATAGGCATGATCTTGGTTTTCAAACCAAGTTTGTCCAGTACAAACAGGAATCAAAATAACCACATTTGAGTAGATACACTCTCGTATGTTAATCTTTCCAAGGAATGGAAGGCCCCAGCTAGCAGCACCTTCCTATTGTCCTGTCAGCCTCCCGCCAGGTGGAATTTCTTTTTCTTAAGTATATTTTATTGATTATGCTATTACAGTTGTCCCAATATTTTCTCCCCTGCATCCCTCTCTGCCCTACACCCCTTTCCCTCCAGGATGCCCCCCTTAGTTCATGTCCGTGGGTTATACATGTAGGTTCTTTAGCTTCTCCATTTCCTATATTATTCTTAACCTCCCCGTCTATTTTGTGCCTACCAATTATGCTACTTATTCCCTGGACCTTTTCTGCCTATTCTCCCCCTACCCCTCTGTGTGATCTCCATTCTGATACCCTTTTATGTGATCTCCATTTCTGTGATTCTGTTCCTGTTCTAGTTGTTTGCTTAGTTTTTGTTTTTGTTTTTTAGGTTCAGTTGTTGATAGTTGTGAGCTTGTTATTATTTTCCTGTTCATAGTTTTTGTTCTTCTTCAATTTCTTAGATAAGCCCCTTTAACATTTCATATACTAAGGGCTTGGTGATGATGAACTCCTTTAACTTGAACTTATCTGGGAGGCACTTTATCTTCCCTTCCATTCTAAATGACAGCTTTGCTGGATAGAGGAATCTTGGATGTAGGTCCTTGCCTTTCATGACTTCAAACACTTCTTTCCAGCCCCTTCTTGCCTGTAAGGTTTCTTTTGAGAAATCAGCTGATCATCTTATGGGCACTCCCTTGTAGGTAAATGCCTCCTTTCCACTTGCTGCTTTTAAGATTCTCTCCTTATCTTTAATCTTGGGTAATTTAATGATGATGTGCTTTGGTGTGTTCCTCCTTGGGTCCAACTTCTTTGGGACTCTCTGGGCTTCCTGGACTTCCTGGAAGTCTACTTCCTTTGTCAGGTTGGGGAAATTTTCCTTCATTATCTGTTCAAATAAGTTTTCAATTTCTTGCTCTTCCTTTTCTTCTACTGGCACCCTTATGATTCAGATGTTGGAGTGCTTAAAGTTGTCCCAGAGGTTCCTCAGCCTCTCCTCATTTTTTTTTTGAATTCTTGTTTCTTCATTCTGTTCTGGTTGAATGTTTATTTCTCCCTTCTGCTCTACATTGTTGATTTGGGTCCCAGTTTCTTTCCCTTCACTGTTGGTTCCTGGTATATTTTGCTTTATTTCACTTTACATAGCCTTCACTTTCTCCTCTATTTTGTGACGATACTCAAGCATTTCTGTGAGCATACTGATTACTCATGTTTTAAACTCTGCACCTGATAGGTTGTCTATCTCTTCATCACTTAGTTTTTTTTCTGAAGTTTTCATCTGTTCTTTGATTTGGGCCATATTTCTTTGCCTGGTGTACCTGTTATGTTGTACGGGGCAGAGTCTAACGTATTCATCAGGGCGGGGCGACCCACTTCACTGGGTTGTGGTGCTGTATGTAGGGGAGGGGTCAGAGAAGGAACAATGCCTCTTGCTAGCTTGCTCAACTTCTGCTCCGGTTTCAGTCACTTCCCTCAATTCCCACAAGGGTATTGTGCCCTTTCAAGTGCTGATTCCCATGTGGGTGGGATTGTGTACATTCTAGGATCCTGTGGGTCTCTCCAATGGACTCTCCTGTGAGGATGGGAGTTTTTCCCACCCCCCACAATTCCCACAGATTTTTACAGCCAGAGGTTTTTTTGTTTTTTTGTTTAATTTAATTTTATTTTTGTTCAATTATAGTTATTTGCATCCTCTCCCCTCCCCTACAGCCAGAGGTTTTTAAGGCTTTATTTCCCTATGCTGGAACCCTGGGTTGTGTGGTTTGTCTTGCTCCTCAGTTGTTCCTCCCAGCTTACCCACACATGAATGTGGGACTCCTGGTCTGCTGGGATTCCTAGTCTGCCAGCTGCCACCTTTCCCTCCCTGGCCTTCCACCAGCTGCCGCCTTGCCTTGTGTCCTCTCTGTCCCTCCTACCAGTCTGGATAAATGTTTCTTCTTTAACTCCTTGGTTGTCAGACTTCCATGCAGTTTGATTTTATGGCAATTCTTGTTGTTTTTGTTTTTAAATTGGTTGTCATCCTTCTTTTGGTTGTGTGAGGGAGCAAAGCATATACCTATGCCTCCATCTTGGCTAGAACTCTGGAGTTTCTTCACTGTTTTAAACCTTGGTCTAGACAAGTAAAAAGGAATTTAAAATATCCATCTCAGAAGTATACTGTGAGGATTAAATTAAAGAACATGTAAACCTCTCAGCATGGTGCTTTGCATTAGGAATGCACCTAATAAGTTCTGATGTTGTTATCATCATCATCATCATCATCAAGAAGATGAAAATTTGAATGTGGCTGTTTATCAAGGTGAAGGCAGAATATACATAGAAACCACAAATGAATTTCAATACCACAATTCTGGAAATATGAGGGTCTTTAAATAAATGTTTCCTGACAAACTGTAGACAAACAAAACAAAGCAAAAAGCAGCTATTTCACATGCTACTTCAAGTAGCATCTCATCACAGAGGTCAGATGTATTGCTTCCTCTTCACATCTCTCACAGAACATCACAACTGACACAAGCAACCAGGGAGGGATGGGCATTTGTAGGAGAACTGGACAATGAAGGACATAAGGGTAAGTGACTAACAAAAATTTATTCGCGGGAAAACACTTTGGTGGTTTCTTAAAAAGGTAAGCATAGAATTACTACACGATCCAGCACATCCACTGTAGGTATACACCCAAGAGAATGGAAAGCATACCTTCTAACAGGTATGCGGCTTCTTCCGGGGGTCACGAAAATGTTCTGAAATGAGAGAGCAGTGATGGTGGCACAACAGAGTGAATATATTAAAAACACTGAACCGTACTCTTTAAAATGGCAAATCTCATGTTATGTGAATTATATCTTGATTAAAAAATAAATGAATTCATGGAATGCTCCAAAGGTTACCCATATTTAAAATTAGGCAATGTAATTTGGAAGAGTGATTTTATGTTGTCCATGGAAGAAAAGAGCAGACCCAACAACAGCACCAAAGACAAGTTAGACACAAACTAGTAACGGTTAAAATAAAGAATAGGAAAAAAGAAATCTGATAAGACTACTTGTACAATTTCTGCTATTTTTAGATTATACCAAACAACTCAGGAAAAATATTTTTGCCTTGTCCCTTGAGCAACTTTATGAAATCTTTCAATTTACTTTAAGGAATAACACGTCACGCAAAGATCACCTCTGTGAAGTAAATTTGAACATATGAACCTGACAGCGATTCTTCTTCCCTCAGAGACAGTACACTGTAGAGACCCCAAACCAGAGTCTGGAACAAAAACGAAGAACCAGTATGACAGCAGGCCCAGAGGTGTGCCTTGCATGGCACACGGACGAGCTTGTAAATATGAAGCAGAATTTTTCTATTTTTAAAATGTAAGAAGTTTTTTTTTCATAACAGTGATAACGAGGGAGAACAGCAGCACAACTGTTTTCTATTTTCATCTCCTACATTGATTTCCACCACCTCCACTCACCTGCCTTTCTAGGATACTTATCAGTCAACTAGCCCTTCCTGCTTTTTGAAATCAACAAATTCTACCAGGGGTGTCCAACCTTTTGGCATCTCTGGGCCACACTGGAAGAAGAGTTTTCTTGGGTCACATAGTAAATACATTGTGACACATAACCACAAAACAATCTCATAATGTTTTAAGTAGATTTACGATTTTGCGTTGGCTGCATTCACAGCCACCCTGGGCTGCATGCGGCCTGCGGGCCACAGGCTGGACACGCCTGAAGCGTTCAAGTTAAATCTAACACATTTAAACCTTCTAAAAATACTTACTGACTTTACATTATAAGCCAGTGTCTTGAATTTCACAGAGATCTATGACTAGCAGAAATTTGTAAAAGAATTTTAAATATGATTTTTTTTGCTCCTGGATTTCCCTGGAATAATTACTTGGAATAGCCTTGGAGCTATTGCTCAGGGAAAACTCAACCCCTTAGTCTAGTTTCACAGTAGTACTGACCGGGCAGGGAAATAACGTATCATATGGGTCACTCATCTCTTATTCACACATATAGAGTTTCCTAGGCAGTATGATTCTAACTATGTATCAATATTTTTTAATCCCCATCTGTTAACTATAGAAACTTCAGCTTTTCCTAGCTGATCTGTATAAAGAGTTGGGTCAGACCTTTTGTAACATATTGTAAAAATGGCCCAGATTCTTTTTCTGTGACTCTGTTCTACCACTCTTCATTTCATTTTCTTCTTTATTTCTGCTCAATAAACATTCAAGTAGCTAATGCATATCTTTGTATCTAGCTACTGGCTCCTTCCCCATTGCCTTTGTCAGTTAGTTTCTGTTTTCATTCAGTTCCATGCAATTTTCAGGCTTACAGGGGTGTGCTGGTGAATTAACAATGGGCTGGGTGGCAGGGTAGGGTCTCTGGGGAGAAAAAACCCAGATTTGAAGCATTTGCTGAGTTCCATGGTATAAACACTCCTGCCACTGCTGATGTGAAACTATCATGGCCATGACACTCAATGTGGATTTGGAAGAAGCGTACAGTAGCACACCATGATATGGCTTTTCTACCGCAGAGATACCAGAGACCAATAACCTCAAGCATAGATAATAGCTAATTAGGAAGCAATGAATTTTGAGTATTTATTACCTTTGTTCTTAATATAATTTATTTACTTGTAAGCTTATGGACTTGAAGTTTTTAATAATGGTTACATATAACATGGCTTCACAAAATTCCTGAAAATGTAGCCATTGGCTTTTGTTGAGCCAGTGTGAGCCAGCTCAGGCACACCACCGACTAGAGGCTACATGCAAAGCCTACACATTATCGTAAGTGTGTTGTGGGCTGGCCGGGCACGGCCCAGCTGGTTGCAGAGGGCCTGGGTCATCTGAGGAGCACTGGGGTCTGGACCTGGATGAGCCCAGCAGGGAGGCAGGAGGGTGGAAGAGGCCGACCAAGCTAGAAGAATCTGACATGTCATTGAAGACAAGAAGATATCAGGGGCTTATTTACCTTACCTGTTTCCCCTCACTCTCTCCTGAAACCACCCTAAAAAGAAAAAGGAGTTTAAAAAGCATACAACTACAGTCAATCTTCATTATTCACAGATTCCGCATTTGGGATCTTGCCTCCCCTCTAAAACTCATTTCTAGCCCCACAGTCAGTACTCAGGATGCCTGCAAAGCTGTTTGTGAGCAGGCTCAAGGTCGTGAGAAATTCAAGTGTTCCCAACTGAGGCCGAACAGGGCAACGCTCAGCATTTTTGCTTAGGCACTCACACTGTAAACAAGTACCCTTTCATAGTCTATGTAGTGACATGTTTTTCTTATTTTTGTGCTTTTGTTGGTGAGTTTGTTGTTGAAAATGATCTGCAACTGTAGATGCTGAATTGCTGTCTAGTGCTCCTAAGCATAAGAAGGGTATGATGCACCTTACAAAGAAATCATGTGTGTTGGGTAAGTTTCATTCAGGCATGAGTTACAGTGCTGTTGGCCAGTTCAATGTTCATGAATCAATAAACTATATTAAATAAGGTTTCTCTAAACAGAAACACACATAACACAAGGTTATGGGTTGATTAGTCAATGAGGCTCGCAGGTACCTAACCCTACATTTCCCTTGGAGCAACGCTTCAGTATTTACTAATTCAGGGTTTGGAGTGACTTTGTGAAACATAATGATCAGAAATAACGAGAATTGATTGCACGAGGTCAAGAAGAACAGAAGAGAAGATTAGAACAATTACATTTTGGAAGTTGCAAGGCAGATGGATGAGTAGATTTAGCTTACTACAGAAAGGAAGAGTAAAGCAGAACCTTGGACAGGCTCCGAACAGGAGAGCAGATAATAGCTCAGAACAAGAGGGTAAGGTAAAGGTGTGTATAAGAAGGTGGTAAATCCATATTTTGCATCTCTAACTCAGCAGTCCAGTCTTCCCAACCCAGGGAAGACTAGAGGTTGATTCCCTACAGTACTTAATCCCAATTGATTCTGGATTCACTCAGAAGATAAAGATGACATTCTGAAATTGGGGAATTAAGTGAAAGTCCACATATTGAATGACAAGACCATTGGCCCATCCCCCCCGCCCCTCCATTCATCTCTGAGAACCCTTGCTAGAGGTGGAAGACTGAAGGATGTCCCTCCGAGGATACTACCTGGGGCAAAAGAACACACCTGTGTATATTGGGCAAAGGAGGGAGGGATCACCCAAAGAAATAGCCCTTTCAGATCATCCCATGGTGAAGCCCACTGACCAGAAGTATTCCTCTGCTAAATGCACGCGCGCGCACACACACACCTTCTAATCGTCTTTGTTCTTCAATACGAGAAGACAGCCAACAACGATCAGAGATATTTGAAGAGAGCATCTAACATAAGAGAGATAAACACAAACAGAAAAACCTCAGATGTAACTTTAAAAATTTTTTAGAACTGAAAGATATCTCTTTCCAAAGGGTTGGAAATCATAATGGCACCTACTTTTTCAATAGCAGTTTGGGGTGCTAGAAGACACTGCACCAATCACTTCAAAATTCCAAGAGAAAATAATTTTCAACTTCAACTTTTACACCCAAACTATCAAATGCAAGGGCAGAATTAATATTTCTCAAAACATCTAGCTGTCATACACCCTTCCACAGGAAGCCAGTAGAGGAGGAAATCCACAAAAAGAGGGTGTTCACGAGAAAGGCGGAAACATTGTGTGTTGGGTTAGGCTGCATATAACCAATGACCAAGTAAAAATGAGTAAAAATGACATAAGAAAGAAAGTTTATTTTCTCTATGTAACAAGAAATGTGAATTTTGATCTAACCCAAAATTGTGACTAGGAGAACAGGTAAAGAGGAAGTGGGCGTGTATTTGGGGAGAGGCACTAAATCCACATATTCCTTTGCAGAAAAATCAATTGCAGTAAAATGAAAGAAACAGCGATAGAAGCAAGTTATAAATTATGGAGGCAAACGAGAAGAAACAGCTAAAAGTGTTACGTGTTACACAGAAAAGAACTGGATGAAGGGAAGGGTGGATAGAAGAGTGCTGTTCTTCATTATGAATCTCGAACATCTGATCTTTAAAACCATGTATAACTTTGACCAAACATGCACATGCGAGTGTGCTCGTGTGTGGTGGCGGCGGCGGCGGCCTGGTAGGCAGAGGCCGGGCCAGCGATGTGGTTTCATAGGAACTGGCAATGCTCTGAAGCCTGAGGCAACATTCAGAGAGTCTGTCAGCGAACCCCAGGCATTAGGCAGAAGCTCAAAGATGGGATTTCCCTCCCTAGAGGGGAGCAAATAAGAACTAGGCAGGGCAAGTCCTCTCGGGACTGAGAACTGGTAGGTTTACAAGGCAGGGAGTCAGGCCTAAGAAACCATGCAATGTGGGGACCTGGGTATCAGAACTGGGACACCAGGTTGGAGCCTGTCTGGCAGCCAACGTGAGCAGATGCTGAGGCTCAGAGCACTTGGAGCTCACTCTTTACCTCCCTTTTACCTGAGCTAAATATTAGGATCAGTCTGAGCCTGGAACATGAGGGCAACAAAGGAAGAAAAACTAGAAACATGGGCAGCCTGACAAACACTAAGTCAACATCAGCTACAAGATATGAAAGCTGCAGGTCATTCTTTTCCTGTAAGATATTTCTTATTCCCAAAATGGGTGCCGTAATAGCCCCATGAAATCTATCCCAGAACTAAATTGTGCTACTTCAATACAGTGAACTAATATGCAGCCAACGAAACAAATATTGGGGGTTCCCAAGAAAGCTTTTCTTTCTTGATAAAGGTGCCACCATTTTCTACTTACTTCTATCTTCTTCAAGCTAGGAACATGGTACCTGCAAATGCAGCGACACCTGCATGGACAGAGCATCTTGCAACCCTGAGGCAGCAAGCATTCTAAGAATGGCAGAACATACAGATGGGAAAGAGAAAAAGGAAAATGAAAAAGGTTCACTGAAGGCATCATCGAGCCACTTATCCCAGAATGCTTGATGCCTGAAATAAAATAACTGATCACATTCCAAACTGATGTGCCTTCCCAATGTAATGGGATGGGTTTTATTGGAAATCACAACTTCTAGGCTTTAAAAAAATATATATTTCAGGAAGTGGAAATACGCTGAGTGAAATAAGCCACTCTGTGAAAGACAAACACCATATGATCTCACCTATAAGAGGAATCTATGAACAAAATAAACTGATGAGCAAAATAGAACCAGAGGCATGGAAACATGGAACAGACTGACAGTGACCAGAAGGGAGAGGAAGGGGGACAACGGTGGAAAGAAGGGGAAGGGATTAGTCAAAAAAACATGTATGAACGACCCATGGACATGGACAACAGTGTGAGAATTGACTGTGGGAGCGGGGTGGGGGCTGGGTGGAAGAGGACAAAAGGGGAAAAATTGTACTGTAATAGAATAACAATTAAAAAATCAGAAGCTCAAAGTTATTCCTCTATAATCCACTGGGAGTAGGAAATGAGTTCATTATTTTCCCTCCAGACTCCTGTTTGGAGTAATTAACTCTCCACAAACAAAATCCACAAAACTCATCTTCATATAAAATTGCCTTGCAGGCCCTGGAGAACTCAGGATGTGTGTACTTAATCACACGTTGCCTTATCACGTCCTAATTGGCACTTTTTCTTTCCCTATTGTGCAGATGGGAAAACTGAGGGACACTCCTTCCCCAGGTCCAAACAATTCGTTAGGAAAACGAATTTCAAAACACATTTATTGTCCTGAAGAGTGTGCTAAAAATAATTTTGACTATATCGCATAAAGAATATCTATAAGCAGTTTTTAAATTTTTAGCCAATTTAAATGAATTGCTTACTTTGAAAAAGCTATAATAAGAAATTTGTGCCATTTCACTAAAATGCAATTAAAGCAATTAAAAACATTTCCCAAACGCTCGCGTAGACCACTGCTGACACAAGCTGCTACTGTTCAGCAGTTGATTGGAGAGTTCCCACTGGTTTCTCTACGTGAAAGAAACACACTGTTGACATTTTGTAAGAAATCAAGTTATTCAATTTAATGGATCAGTACAGAAAACAAAACTCTGTTTGCCAAGCAGGGTATTTTGCTGTGTTTGTGTTTCCCCTGATGTAAGTTCGCTAGCTTGAAATGCTGCTTTTAAACTAACACACACCAATGGCTCTTGAGACGGCTTGCTTTATTCATTAAAACAAAGTGAGTATCATTATGGAGTCACTTTGAAAAGTAGTTTGGGTTTTTTTATTTAATTAATCTATTACACTTAACCTTCCAGTGTTTTACTATCTGAAAGTCCTGCAACCATTATTAACACTTTACAAATATGCTTTGCATTATTAGATTTAAGAATTTAGTACCTAATAAAATTCTCGGCAGGGAATATTGTTATTAAATGAGTTCATTAAACCTAACCATACTAATTAACAGTCAAGTGTTAAGGAACACATACAGCTGTGGAGCATATTCCATATTCATAACTCCTCTGCTAATTCCGGCAAACAAACATAGACAATCTCAGGAAAAAATGTCCGGAGGTTACAGGAACACACGTACCTCTGTAGAAATCAGCTCCCCCAAAATAAATGCCCAGGCTTGTCTCAAACTTACTTCTCATCACATCATCTATCAGTAATTTTCCATTAAGTGTACAGCTGGTTCTGGTTCCTCCTTCCCTTATGCTTGTAATGACATGACTGGAAATATTGTGCATTTTAGTTTTATAATTAATTACTAGTCTTAGCTGGCCACACCCAGAATTTTCAGAGGGATCCTCATACAAAATATTTAGCCTCTAGCACAAGGATGATCTTTTAACCACAAGAAAAAAAATCCCAAGTAAAGGAATGTCAACAGATTTTAATGTATAATTAATGGCTTCTTGGCCCCAGTCCTTATCCCGTGTAGTGGATGCGGTGATGTGGCACCAGGTGTGGAATGAAGCTGCAAGGAGCATTACCTGCTGATGGCTCTTGACTGAGTCCCTTTCTGGTAATGGCCCTCTGCAAAACCAAGCCACCTTACCCAAAGTCATGCCCCATCCAGAGGCAGCCAACATCTAATGACTGGTTGACATGAGGGTACGAAGGCCTGGCCCTGTCTCCTCAATTCCTGGATACGTTGAAGGGCCATCTTACTTCCAGAACTTCCCATAAAATCAGCTGAGACATCTCTTACACTGCATCACAGGCCCACCTCTCCATCTGCCTAATCATTCTTTTTTCAAATCCTTCAGAGGTGTTGATCTCAAGAGGGCTCCCCAAGAAACCTTCTGCACCAAAACTCTACCTGAGTCTGCTCTCTGGGTAATCTGACCTAAGACACCCCCATGTGAACAACCCAAACTCAAGGAAGGATTTAAGGGGAACCCCATCTGCACAGTTTGGATTTTTGTAAAGTACGGTAAATTAATTTCAACCAAATACAGTGGAACTTTCTAGATTAAGGGTTCAATTTTTCATAGTCCAAAAGATATTTTAAAAATGTAGACCTCCCAGCTTTGAAGCCCCTAGGTTTACTTATCTTAAGACAAAAATATGGTATCAGGTTGAATGGCTTGCCAGCCTAACGACCTAGACCTATCCGTTGGTTATGTTGGATCAGAACTTATTGTATCTCTAATCACACTATGTCTAAATATCCCATTATCCATCAGCTCCCCTTCACTAAAGCAATGGGGGGAAAAACTTTACGTATACTTTCTCGAGAGGGGGCATGCTGTAGACTGAATTGGGCTCCTCCCCTAAATTCATATGCTAAAGCCCTGACCCCCAACGTAAGCTGTATCTGGAAATAGGGTCTTTAAGAGATAATTAAAGTTCAATGAGGTCATAAGGGTGGGGCCCTAATCTGATAGGACACTGGCCTTCTAAGAAGAGGAAGAGAGAGACATTTCTTTGCTGTATGAGGGCACAGCGAGAAGGGGGCCGTCTGCAAGCCAGGAAGAGAGCTCTCACCAGACACCAAATCAGCTGGCACCTTGATGGACTTCCCAGCCTCCAGAACTGTTAGACAGTAAATCTCTGTTGTTTAAGCTACCCAGTCTATGGTACTTTGTTATGGTGATGATTATAACCAGTCCACCCAACCTGCCTAATATATGGAATGAGGGGAAATGTAAGTAAACTATAGCACTGTAGTATTCCTCACAAATGCATCGCTTGTTTTTCTTTTTAGCTCTGCTTCTCTCTCTCTCAATTTTTCTTCAGCCCCTTTTTTTCCCACTCAGTGTTAGTGCTATTAACTCAAGAACGATGTACATTTTTATTTTCTGGCCCTGGCTGGACCAGCTGATGTTGTCCTGTTCAGGATTTCAGAGGCTGCTGAGTTGAGGCCTAAAATCTATTCAGAGAAATTCTGAGGGGCTTCCATATGGTAAGGAGCCCTTAGAATTTTGAGATAAGGCAGCTGAGAGATAAATTAGCAAACATTTAAACAAATGAACAAAGACGCCAACACTATGGATGAGGTTATCAATCTACAGCAGTAATACATCCTTTGGTTAGGGAGACACTAAAACTCAATCAAGGCCACGTCTATGTATACTCAGATATGAAACGTAGTCATAACACACACTGTGTCTTTCGTGAGTTTCGTTAACATGAATCAATTCAGCTGAGCCAGGTCACCTCTGATAGAATGAGCCAGTTTCAGCCATGAAGTTTCCATTAAGGGGCAGCACCAAGAAAAACTCTTCTTGTATGGATTATTGGTCTCCCTTAGTGTGAGGGAAAAATGGAGGTAAGCTGGGGCTGTATTAAAGGGGAGCCTTGAATGCCAGAGGTAAAACGGTACTGCTAAAGCAGTGGCACGGACACAACTCTATGTTGAGAAGATGACTCTGGCCACATGTGCAATACAAGCTGAAAGCTACTGCAGTTGCTCAGGAGAAGGATTTGAAATGGCCTGGTGAAATTAGAAAGTATGTACGTGAGTGAGAGGCCCTGCAAAGAAAGGATTAACATGCTTTCATGACTGTTTGTAGGAGGGCATGGAAAAGAACGACAGTTTGGGGTCTGCAACAGGCCACGAGGATGTGGCCTTAAAGGAGCACACCCTGGAGCAACAACTCAGTAGTTCAGAATGTGGGCTCTGGAGCTGAGCGCCTGGGTTCTAAGTTCAACCCTGGCACTTATTTATCATGCAACCAGGAGCAGGCGAGTTACTAATACTGACTTTTCCTCAATACCCTATCTATAAAATGGGAATAACAGTAAGATCTGTTCCATTGGATTGTGAGACCTAAACACATAAGTAAATAGTGTACCTAACAAGGGTGGTACTGTTATTAGCCTCATTCTATAGATGAAGAAACCGAGACTCGTGCAGGTGAACTAACTTGCCCGAGATCAGGTGTCTTGTAACAGAATAAAAACCAGTCTATAGAAATCAAAAGTTAATGCTTAATGATTATGTTTTATTGCTTTCAGTGTTAACTGATTAATTTGATACTAGCATTTAGGTGTATATAAATAGAAAAGAAAAAGAAAACCTTTTCTTCTATTGGGTTGTACTCTGGGGAGGGTGATAGATACAATATCAATTACAAGGAAGAAGGATCAAGAATACAGGAGAGTAAGAATGGGAAATAAAATTCCCAGGTACTCACTTTCAAATGTTACCAATACAGAATTTGAACAGGAAAGAGAGTAAGGTAAGAAAAATCAAAATTGAATAAACTCGAGGTTAAGTCAGCTCCTATTTCTTCCTTTCTTTTCTCCCATTTTCTCCATTCTCTAGGCTACTCCTGAGGATCTAAGATAATATTAAAATAAGTACATACAGGGTAAAAAGACTTCCAGCATTTCTGTCAGCTTAATGCTTTGAAAATATTTTTCAAGTCTTCTTTAAAAGTTTATCTTTATTGCTGTCTACAATGACAAACATCTAGTGTTATGTTTACCCTTGGGAATGAAACAGCTCCAACAATTTTCCTTTGGTCCCAATGTTATCTTCCAGAGGAAACAGGGAAAGACAAGCAGAGGCGAACACAAGAGAGAGGCAGCAAAGACAGCTTCCTGCAAACTGGGCTTTCTCTTTTGCGTGTCCTCTGGCTGCCCTTGGCACCGAGCCTCACACACAGTCACGCACTGAATAAACACCGGCTGAGCCGACTGCCTGTGGCACAGAAGGGGAGAAGGGAAAAAACCCCATTTTTCTTTATTACTCCCTTATGCTTTCTGTGTTCTGTGTAGTCCAAGGATAAAGACAGTGCGGTGTGAAGCATTCACTCAGAACGACAAATAATTACTGGGGATTATGTAGGAACATCACACCTAAAATCCTAAATTGATGGGGTGATTAAATATTTGCATTTCACAAAAATCTGGGCAATCGATGATACATGCACACTCACACGGACACATTTACATACTAAATACTTGTGGATAAAGCGAAATGGTGCAGCACTCAGGTGATATTTGCTTTTGTGCTTCCCTGAGCCAAACTTCTGAAATCCACTCTTCATTGCTCCCATCTTTTGTCCTCTGATTCTTCAGATGCTTTCAGTACAAAGAGCTCCTGATCTACTTTCCAGGTAACAGAGCTATTCTAGAGCCCCAAGGCATTTTATTATTGATTAGGTTGTTCTTGGATATAGAGTGAGTGAGTAAATATATTCTGTGAATTTTGGTCGGGGTAAAGGTCAGGAAGCTCCTAGCTTTTGCTTCTTCACCCCAAAGTCTCCTTCAGTGACTCATGGGACTCTCCTTGGAAACCATCCTACAGGTTGATGAAGGTGCCTAAATCCAAGCCAAAGCTGTTAGCATTCCATAGTCCACGATCTAGTGGCAGAGCAAGCAGGACTCAGGATCTGGGAAAGAAAACAGCTTTTCTATGTGGAGGATATAAAAGGAGACCTGATGCCTGGTGCTAGGGCTCTGACAGCTCACTCTGTGACCTTAAGCAAGTGACTGTACCTCTCCTCCCTCCCCAAAATAAGTTTCCTGATTTGCAGGAAAGAAAAAGCATATTTTCACAAGAAATTCTTAAGAGCCGTTCCATATCTAAAACTTTGCGATTCTGTATCTTGTGTTCTCAAGGGTTCCCTCTGCCATATGGTGAGGCACAAGGGCTGAGGCAGATGAAGAACACCAGAAATGGAGCAGATAAATCCTGTTTAAATCTTTATTAGTAGTTGGCTTTTGGAAAGTAACTTACTTTCTTTTCTGAATATCATCTGTGAAGTGGAGATGCATTTCACCCAGTTATTATGACGATTAAATGTGGTAATTCCTGGCATATCACCGCTTATCCTGGGATTGCATCATGTCCTAATGGTCTAAAGTGGAGACATTCTACCACACTGAGCCCAAGTTGTGTACAAAGTGACAGTCAGTACAATACAGACCTACCTTCGAACATTCTACAAAGGACCCTCCAAACAAATGAGTTTCAAGTATCTACTGAATATTTTTCTCAACACTGTGGAGAAGCTAAAAAATTATATGGCCCCATCTTTCAAGATATTTCTATATTTAGTTGGAGGAAGTTACTAGAATATTCACAAATATTATAACATTAAAATATTAAACTTAAATAGGTGAAGAAGTGCTAATTTTGAGGTAAATTTACTAAATCTTATAGGAGAAAAGAAAAAATATCAGAGGCTAGGGTTACCCAGGAAGGTATAAGAGCTTTCCTAACACAGGCACCTCTTGCTGGGAGGTGACCCCCAGTAGGGTGTGGGGACAGTGTCTTCTAAGACTGCAGCTCCTGAAACCAAAGAACAGGTGCCAGGAACATCTTTAGAGGCTCGAGATCCCTCAGGGCAAACATTCCACAATGCAGGGCCAAGGTCTGAGCTAAGAAAACAAACAAAAACCATGACAAATAACAAAACAAAACAAAGAATCAGAGGGAAAAGTGGGAACCAGGGTTCAATTTGGAAAAGCCATAAAGAGCACAGGTGACTGATCAGTTAGGCAGGCCAAAGTGGGTGGCGGAGCAAGACCTGTGGTCAATAGCAGGCTCAGAGTGAAGTTTCAGTCAAGTCCTAGACCCGATTGCGAAGGCGTGCCGAGTGC
Source organism: Micronycteris hirsuta (assembly GCA_004026765.1). Taxonomy (NCBI): domain Eukaryota; kingdom Metazoa; phylum Chordata; class Mammalia; order Chiroptera; family Phyllostomidae; genus Micronycteris; species Micronycteris hirsuta. Next base: position 17,893 of record PVJI01017719.1, on the reverse strand, counting down.
ACTGAAGGTGGCTAACCACAGGGAGACAGAGTTTCACGGAGGTGATCGGACATATGGGGCCTTGAAGTAAGGGCAGGAGTTACACAGGTAGATGTAGGAAGGTTAGGTGGGAAAGGGAAAAAAGCACCTCAATGAAACACAGAGAGATGAATAGCAAAGAACAAACTATTATAACATGAAAAATGCCGTGGGTGAGACAGGGACAAATACAACATGACAGTGCCCTCAGAAAGTCACTCAGTGCCCTGGGCTGCCACACAACTGAGGGGACTGGGAAACAAAACCCAATGGCCAGTCACAAATTTTCTACTAGGGACCAATGCCATTGATGAGAGCCAAGGAAGCCAAACATCCTAGCCTGGGGCCACAGTTAATCAACTGATTCAATCTCATGGTTTTTTTGTACACTTAAAAATATAAAAACCATTCTTTTCTTGAAAATTATACAAAAATAAGTTATAGACCAAATTTGGCTGGCAGGTCATAGTCCGCACATCCCTGGAAAGTGGGTGGGGGGAGGAAAAAGCAAAAGAGCCTGAAGGCCGGAAAAGCATTTTAGTTGACAGTTACAAGTGACGGATGAGAAGGGAGATTTGGGGTAGCTACAAGGTAAAAGACACAGAGACACGGGGATTATTAAAACTATACTTGTAGGTCACTAATTGAATCTCATGTGATGGCCTTCAAGAGTTATTGGGTTGAGCTTCTCTGAAGGAATGAAACCGGAAACAGGACCAGGCCCTGTGGACCCCCGAGTTGCATGGGTTACGACTGTACAGTCCACATCGAGACTGCAAAAGGCTGAGGACACTCAAGGGGAGGGTGGTGTTCGGAAATCCCAAACACGGCCGGGGTCATCGCTGGGACTCTAAGGCCATCTTTGTCTTTTCTTATCGTTACTACTGATTCCTGGTTCTTTTATTTATGCTAATAAAAAGGCTTCTCTTGCTCATCAATCATTATAGCTCTTTTAGGTTAATGGCTCCCTTAGTATTATAATTCTCTAGATTGAAGGCCTTAAATTAGTTTCTAGGCCAGTAACCCCAATAACAATAATAATAAAAATAATCATGTAAAGTGGGATTTACACTGTTTTATGTCCTTTAGGCCCACAATAGCCCTATAAAAGAAGTACTATTGTAGATGAGGAAACAGGGGTTCAAAGTAACTTATTCACGGTCAGAGCTGGTAAAAGGCAGGGCTGTGTGCTTAACTCGACCTGGTGCTGCCACTTAATCCTAAATCATTCAGTCTCTCTGGACGGTAACAAATCAGTATCTCAGGTACAGCCCAGGCGCTTTAACTCTCTTCACTCTGGAGTACGGTCCCTAGTCTCACTCTCCATCCCTAATTTTCAGGAAGGCTGGGGCAGCCTTCTTTGTCTGAGTGCTGAATCAGGTCTTAGGCACCAGGTCCAGGGAGTTAGGGGAATATGATACACTTATCATCTCTAGTAACTGGTCCAGCCCTCCCCTCAGCCTCCTTTCCTCAGCTCTGAATAAACCTCTCTCCCGAGAGTTCGCAGGTTTCTGTGTATATTATGATACCACTTTGATTTTTCATACAACTGAATTTACAGCTGGAAGAGGTCTTAGAAATATCTAGTCCAACCACCTCCTTTGACATATGAGGAAATCCACATGTTCAATATGACTATTTTTTGATGTTCTCTTACAGTTTGCTCATTCCCCAAAGATTTTTTTTAAAGATACGTCTTTTTTTAAAAACTTGAAACACCATTATTAAATTGGCTAGAATTCAAATAAACACATCCTTCCCACATTCCCTCTTTCCAGATCTGTTCTCTCAGAGATGGAAGACGCTACCTCTGAGACTGTTCCATGCACGGGGCCTCTGTGCTCGTGCCAAAAGTCCAGCAGTGTCTGGAGCTGCCATGGGGCGGCCTGCTGAGGGGGAGCATTTTGAGACAGAGAGCCAGCTGCCTCATTCCGGGGGGCAATCGCTGGAAGACAGCCAGCAAATAGCTGTGGCTTTGTTGACCTTCTTCAGCAGTCCTATGGGGCTGGGGGCTGGCCATTATTTGGGGAGAACGGAAAGGAGCTGGAAAAGGGAATAGGAAGAGGAAAAATGGAAAGGAAGACTACCTCGAAAACAACAGAACTGATATGTGAATTTTTACCACCACTGTAAATAAAATAAGGAATATATATGACATTTTACAATAGGCGGTTTCTATCATTTGCCTACTCACAGCTACCAAAAGTTTTAAATTATGCTGAGGCTTAGAGACCTTTCTTTGCGAGACGAAGCACCCTAGGGTGGGCGGGGGTTGCGTTATTAGTGGGGTCAGTTGGTCTTGCCTCTCCTTTCTGGTTTATAACCTTTGGAAGTAGAACATATGTGGGAAAGCTATAAGTCTTGTAAGGACCCATAACTCATGAAAATATGATTATAGACACAACTGGCTTCACATCAGAAAAATCCTTCCAGGATAAACATTTTGTTCAAATATTAAACTTAAGTAAAGCCAGATATAAGAATACAGTCTAAATAGCAAAGAAAGGCAGCAATGACCTCAAGTGAAAGGGAATTAATAAATAATTCTCCAGAAAGACAGACCCTACTGACACAGAATGACAGCTGTAAGTCTAGGGACCCCTGGAGTTTTTTATTTCTCAGATTTGATGCACTGTCTTCGGCTGTGATGCAGACAGACCCAACCTTTCTAAAAATTTAGCCTTTGTACTGATGGGAATAAGTATGCTGTTTTTCCATATTAAGGATTTCTTCTTTAATGATTTTTGCTCTGGAATTACAAAATTGTCACCTTAAAAATGGTACTGTAAATCCTTATAGTTCAATGCCAACAGTGAAGGAGAAGCTGTCTAAAAACCAGGGACGGGGAAGGTATGGCAGTCTTTAAAGAAGTCTCCAAAGCAACTACACAAATGAAGGCATAACATTTGATTCTGACCTTGTCGATCTTGTATTTTATTTATTCCTAAGTAAATTTATTCCTAATGAAGAATGGTTGCAACATAGATTCACTCTTTAATTAATCCACTTTGTGACATGTGTATTGCATGTTTCAGGCAAGGTTAACACTGTGTTTGTCTGCTGCTCCGATTAGTATTCACATTCAACCACTCATCAGTGCTGGCCCAATTTCTGATGGTCACCAGGCAAATCCTACGGAGGGCCAGCTTGCCTGTTTATTGAGAATAAAATAGTACAAATGACTCATGACCTAATCAACTGTGTAATTACTCGCAGGTCAGGGCAGTCCTTACTGGAAGATAATTTGATATTCCTCAGCACCAGGAATTTAAGTGAGAGGAAATCAGCTAATTGAACAAGCTAGAGAACAGGAGCTCTGAGAAAAGGTGAAAGAAACATTACTTAACCTAGAAAGGACAAGGCTAAAGAATGTTCTCTCTTTTTTAAAAGATTTTATTTATTTATTTTTAGAGAGAGGGGAGGGAGGGAGAAAGAGCGGGAGAGAAACATCGACTGATTGCCTCTTGCATGCCCCGAACTGGGGAGCCACTTGCAACCCAGGCATGTGCCCTGACTGGGAATGGAACCAGTGACCATTCGGTTCTCAGGCCAATGCTCAATAAAGGGCCTAATGTCCTAATAAAGGGCCTCCTGTGTGAAAAGCAGGAAAGATGGTTGGGGCAAGGAAGAAAGAACAAGAATAAAGTGAGACCAATATAGTGAAGTCAGAGATTCAAAATTATAATTGAGAACTGAGAAAAAGCTCGTTCATTTGTTTGTTCATTCATTCATTCAACAGTATGTCCTAGGTATGTACTCTCAGCAAGACACTGGCTGGGTGCTGCCTCAGCAGAGGCCAGTCACACACAGTCTTGTGATGACTTCTATAGGGTCTTATCTAAAGACGATGGGGTAAATTAGGAGTCAGCTTAATCGAGATTCTTCTTTTTTTGGAGGAAGCAAGCAGGGTGGAGTGAAGACAAGAGCAGCACTCAGGTATAGAGCTGAGGTGGGACTGCCCTTGAGTGCTCAGCCCCCGGACAGTCCGCACGTGGGTTTCAAAGATTGACGAAGACAAAAACCAGGCTTGTCTGAACTGATCCCAGCAGTATCTTCAAATCACAATGAATAAAAAGTAATATAAAAAATATATGTATTGCCAGAAACGTTAAAAAATTTAGCCCTCATGGCATGAAGAAAAGAACACTTTTGTTTGGACAGGCAGGCCTGGGTGACCTCACATGTAGGTGGAATATATGGCTGCATTTTCAGCGTGACTTTTCCTATTTTAAAAATACTTACTTTTTCCTTTATAAAAGGAATACAAGTTCATTATGTACAATTTGAAGAATACATTGCCAATATTTTAGTGAATTTTTTGAAGATATGATTTTACGGACCTTGGAAGGGTCTTTCCCTACATATATCCTCCCTAAGAATGAAATTCCCCAAGTCCCTTAGAATGAAATTCCTTCATTAGACTCTTTCCTTGAGTTACAGTAGAAGTTCATAGTTAAAATCAAATATTGGGTGAGAAGAAATAATATTAAATGTTACCTTGTTAGTAATATGTTACCTTGAATTTGCTTATTAATTTAAACCTAGAGAACGGCCCCTAGGAAGCTGAGAGGCCACCGAGAGGCTCCGGCTGCCGAAGGGCCTCTGCTAGGAGGCGAAGGTGTATCCCGTGGCTGCTGTGGGGTTAGCTGGGGGCCTGGCGCTGCTGGGGGCTGGAAGCTGAGACAGTTCTTTTGGCCAATGTTACAGTCTTTGACTGATATGGTGCCTGAAACCTGGCAGAATCATGAACATAAATGTGTGTGAACCCCAGGAAATAAAGCATTTGGGCCAGGATCATTTGTTTATCATAATCCTTATGGGACCCAGCATGCTTTGGGAGCCATTTAACAGATGTTCTCACAGCATATGCTACATTAAAAAATGCTTGTAAGGTAGTTCAGAGTTTCCACTACCCTCTCTAAAGCCGATTTTAAATTTCATTTCATAAGCATTTTAAAACATATTCCCCGTAAACTGCCTCTCCCCTCTTCCCCAGTACACATGCACACACATGCCTGAGAAACCGTCGGTTTTAAGAGAGGGCACTTCTGCAACACACCATCAGGGTCTTTGAGAATGTCTGCAGGACGCACATTGCTGAAATACTTTTACAAGGACTTACCTTTCCATTCTAAAAGAGGGGGACAGTCTTCCTTCTTATCATTAAAGCGTACTACCAGATGGGCCTTACAGGTGGTAACTCATCCTTCCTGAGGACAGCTTCCACCCTCCGTTTCTTGTCTTTCCCCCAAAATTCTCTCTCTGACCCACACCCCTTTGCCTTTTTAATTCTCATGCGTCTTTCATTTTCCACAACTGTATTTTTTCTTTCCTACCTATGATGTAGGCCAGCACACACCACTAGACAGTTTGCCCTCCTCAAGGGGAACTGAAGAGGTAAAATAAGAATTTCTGCCTGGGGACATACTCCTGATCACAACTGATGAGACACTTTACTCCAAGACCCTTCATCTCTTTTTCGGACCCCTGAGATGAAGCCAAACTGTCTGAAAAGTTTAGAGAAGGTGATGGTGGGGAGTGGAGAGATTACAGAATGGGGATATGCCTTTACTAAAGTACCAACAGCTAATATTTATTAAGCACTTACTATGTTCCAAACACTGTTCTACAAGCTTTACATGTATGTGAAACTCCATACTGAAATAACAATTTTCAGTGCCATACCTAAAAGCAGAAAAGAGAACCTGTTCTATTTCCAAACCCTTTTGTTTATATGACTTACATGAAGTAATTTAGAGAACTTCGCAACCAAACATTGAAATATTTCTATTTTTCTATATTGGTAAATAAACACACCTATACATGTATACATATCAAACTGTCAAAAGAAAAAGGGCTAAGGGTAAAGGAAAAAACATCAAGAAAAATGTTTGAAGCACCCTGACTGAGGTGGTGTTTCTTTACATGTACGCCACCTACAGGGGCCTTCCTTTCCTCTGCACTGTAACAAAAGTCCCTACGGTGAAACGAGGGATTCTTTGGGACGATACAAAGAAAGAGTAACAATTCAACAACTAGAATTTTAAATTCAATTTACGGAGTATACAGTACATTTACTTTTATTATCTTACTGGCCACCGTGACTGTGACCATTTGTGTATGGTCACATCAGGACTAACAGGTGTCATTTGTATAATTCCCACTTTGTAGATTAAGAAAACTGAGCTTGGGAATAGTCAAATCATCTGGCTAGGCCATACACCAAGTGTTATAGTTATACACTGCTGTGTAACAAACTACCCCAAAATTTAGTGGCTGAAACATCAATTTATAATTACTCACGATTCCGTGGCTTGGCTGGGCAGTTCCTCCCACAAAGTTAGCTGGGATCTTGACTGGGGGTAAGACAACCGAGATGGTCTAACTCTCATGTTTGGCTGTGACTGCTGGGCACTGGAAGGGAACCACAGGGCCTCTCATCCTCCAAGACCCCTCTTCTCATGGTCCCTCTAGTAGGACAGCCTAGACTTCTCTACATGGCAGGATTTCCATGAGGGCAAACATGGAAACTGCTAGGTCACTCCCATTGCATCTCATGGCCAACCAGGTTCAAGGGGCAAAGCAGATTCAACATGTTGGTGGAGAGAAAAGTCACATGCATGCACAGGGATGGGAAGTATTGTAGGCAGCTGTATTTGCAGACAGTCTATTACACCTAGGGGAGCATATTTGGAACTCAGAAAGACCAAGGAGAATGCCACTATTCTACTAATTCTTTACTGTTCAAGTCTAGTGTCATAGTTCTAGTCCAGATACATACACAGTATGGGAAAATAATTCCCCACTTGCCCTCAGGTGGTTGCAACTTTGTCTTCATGTGTCATTTATTTGGAAGGCAGAGATTAATCTAGGCCCATAGATGTTTGTTAATTTGACTTAATAATCTGTCTAATGCTAATGTTCTCAATAAGGACTTTAAGAACGAGAGATGACAAACAATTGGCTGAGTAATGGGCACTTGCTAATGAATGTTAATGGCAAAGAGCCACTGTGGTAGCAGAAATCATGGGTAGAAGGTTGTTTATGTGACTGACATACTTTCTCAGTTTTCCAGCTTGAAGGCACATTTAGTCAGCCAATTAAACCCTCGGCTTAGACAGACATTGTTACAGCTAAAATTCTTTTAGGCATGAAGCCCCTCCCATGCCTAACCCCCTAACACGTCCTCTTCTCTGGGTCCCTAGAGTGCATGTGCATGCTCACACACGCAATCCCACCACTAAACTATGTCACGGAGCAACTATTTTAGTTTATTTTATTAAAGATTTTATTTATTTATTTTTAGAGAGAGGGAAAGGGAAGGAGAAAGAGAGGGAGAGAAACATCAATGTGTGGTTGCTCTCATGTGCCCCCAGCTGCAACCCAGGCCTGCAACCCAGGCATGTGCCCTGACTGGGAATTGAACCAGCAACCCTTCAGTTTGCAGGCCCATGCTCAATCCACTGAGCTACACCAGCCAGGGCTAGAGCAACTATTTTAAATAAGTAAAAATTAAAGTTGACACTTTCCCTCAGATTTTCACAAAACTTTCGAAGTAACTAGAGCCCCCGTGGAGTGTCACAGCCTAAGCTGCTGTCACTAGAGCTTCACAAGCAGTCACCAGGCTGCAGTGGCTGTGACTCTCCACACGGCTCCCAAGGGCGAGTAAGATGAGTCCCTTCCTGGTTTTGAACCATCGCGAACGGTATTTCCCCCTCTGTGAAAGCGGGCCTGGTTTTCAAGGGACTTTATAGCTGCTTTTCCGTTGTTTTCTGTGTCCCCACAGTTAGGCTGGACAAGTCTAACTTCCTAACAAGAGGAAGGTCCCAGAAAAGAAGATCCCTGGGGTGAGAGTGCCAGGATTAATTTAAAAATTATTAAAGTAATCAATATATAAGAAGACTATGTTAAAAAGAACCCCCTAGTGCACAACATACAATACAATATACAGAGGATGGTTTATAGAATTGCACACCTGAAACCTATGTAATTATTAACTAGTGTCATCCCAATAAATTCAATAAAAAAATGAAAAGAACTCCCAAAATAATTTCCATTGCTCCCTATTAAAAGTGGGTTGCTTTGTTTTTGTTTTTATACAGTTCAGTAAATTTTGTAGCAGAATCAAGGGGCCAAGGCAGGTGGGTTATTTCCTTAATAAGGTGTCACTCTTCTAGTTAAATATCAGTCATGATAAAACCCTAAGTAAGACAAATGGGCTACAAATTTCAAATGTTTTAACCTGGCCAAATCACTTCAAAGAGATAATCATCAATAAAAATGATAAGAGCATGTAAATTCAAAAGATGTTCCTATATCATCAGAATTACTGGAAGTGCTTCATATTTTCCCTATAAGTACAGATTTAAAGAATTCTATTACCTACAAAATTTACCAGTTGAAAAATCAAGTGTATATAGTGGGGGAAATCAATTAACATATATTTTGTTAGTTATTTAAATATTTTGTCTATCCTGTTACACAGAATGTACTAGAAAATATTAATCTGGGAGAGGAAATGATATGTGCATGCACACACAGAGTCATATACTGAATGATATTAAACAGTAACTGACATAAACAATACATCTTGAGCACACACATACATACTCAAAGACGTCAGTCCCATCCTTCACTATGTGTCCATGGCCCCTGGAGTAAAATCCAAACTCTTCCAACAGACACACCAAGCACTTCAGGCTACACTCCCTTCCCCCGTTTGTCTTTTCTTCTGGGCTTGCCATGGATCCAGTCCTACATGACTCCATGCAGTTCCCTCAAGCACAGCAATCCCCCCTTTTTGTATTCTTTATCCTATACTTGGAAAACCCATCTGCGTGTCTATCACTTGGCTCAGCTGATGCCCCATGCCAGCTGGTTCCAGGTCTCTTCGGCAAGCCGTGCCTGCAAGGCCACCTGCCCTCTCACCCAGCTTGCCTCACCCTGCATGTCAGCCGTTTACTAGACCGCAGCTCCTCCAAACGAAGGAGGCATCTTTCACCCTGCCTTCCCACCACTACCACCCTCCGCTCACTTTGACACATGGTAGGAATTCAGTAAATACTATTTAATGAATAAGGTCATATTCCAGCTCTCTGTAACAACTATTTATAATCAGCCCTCCATATCTGCGGGTTCTGTATCCACACATTCAACCAACAGAGGATTGAAAATATTTGAAGAAAAAAATGTTACATTGTTGCCAACATATGCTATGTATAACAGTTCGGACTAAGACGGCTTGTGTCTGTACTGAACATATACAGACTTTTCTTCTTGTCATTGTTCCCTAAACAATACAGTATTACAACTATTTACATAACATTTGCACTGCATTAGGTATTCTAAGCAATCTAGAGATGATTTAAAGTATATGGGGTGATCTGCGTAGGTCATATGCAAATACTGTGCCATATTACATATTAGGGACTTGAGAATCCTCAGATTTTGGTATCCTCAGGGGTCCTGGATACTTAGGGACGACTGTACATGACGGGCACTTGCAATAGATTACCATATTCAATCCTTACAGCAGCTCTCTGAGGTGGAAAGTACAGGTTTGAAGGCCCTTTTCAAAGTCTCCTGGGGTTAGAAATGGTTGGAATTTCAGAAGTTTTTATAGTCTAGAAAGGTGATATGTTGTATTAAAGAATATATGTAACATCCCCAAAGGAATTTGGGGCAGCACTGATAATCATGAATATATAATCACCAATAATCACACATAATCAGCCACACATATGAATAATCACACTAAGTGGAATAAAGACTAAAAATAGACTCTGGTTTGTTCAGGTCAAGTTTTGCTTCCTACTGAGTTTGTAGCAACCTTATAAAAAAGCTCTGGGTTTTAGAGCATTTTAAATTTCAGAAATGCAGAAAGGACTATGGATGTGCACAATTATCCTTATATACTTTAGAAATGAAGAAAAGGGGCACAGAGAGGTTAAGTAACTTGCTCTGAATCATACAGCTAATAAACTAGAATTCAGTGTCTAACTCCAGAACTCCACTCTTAAAATGAAAAAGGTTAAATTATGTCATATTTGATGCAGACAAAATAATACATGTGACATATGTATATTAATTAAAATGGTCAATTAAAAATTAACGTGCCACCCAACGTCCAGCGAGGAATCCTGACCGTAGTGCCCGGGTACAGCACCCCGGGCTGGCTCCGGCTGCCATTGCGGGTGTGTTGCGCAGACGGGGCTGCAATAGCTTTGAATATCAACTTCATGGGCGGGTCCCAGGAGAGGAAATTAAGTGCTTTTACAGTATCAAGGGACCTATGCACTGGGGAGGGGACTAAGTCATATTGCTCCCAAGATGTGAAAATGATCCAATTTGACCTATAAATGAATAAGGACTCTTTCAAAGGCGCCACAACTAAAAATGTAATGGTGTGGGAGACCAGAATACACATACTGATATGTGTTGCTTGCTAGGCTAGCACAACAAGACCTCAGGCTATCCTTGCCCTGAGCTGCTGACCCAATTAGAAGGAATTAGAAAAGAAGGCTTGAGGGGTTACACAAAGAGAGAGTGCCCTAGGCCCTGACCAGCAAGTGTCTCATGTGTTTATCCACAGATAATAGCAAAACCCAAAGTGGCCTGGCTTGTTTAATAAGATGTCACTTTCAGAGACTTCCAGCACATAAATTGACTAGAGGGATCTTCAACTCACCTAGATCAAAGGTTCAGACGGATGAAAAGGTTTTCACATCCGCTAAGTGGAACTGACTTTGTGGGAGAGTTCGATGAATGGACCCTCATCTTAAGAACAAACATCCCAGATCCCAGCCTCTCCCATGCAGCTTGCTTAGGAAGATTTGGGCAAGCTCAGAGGCCCGCCTAACACCAAGGTGGAGGGCTCAGTGTTCGTGTGTATTTACAAAGGAAAGTTCCAGAAAAGTAAAACTGTTCAATTAGAAAAAAAATCAGAATTCTGTGCTCAAAGAATTGTAACTGAGCGGTAAACGTTCTGTTATTCTCTGACAGGCCGGGGCAGGTGGGCAGTCCTGCAACCTCGGAAACCTGTGTTGTTGCTAAACCTTTCCATTTTCGCACACCCAAGGTGATCACTAATTTCTTTTTTTTTAATAATTTATTTATTTATTTTTAGAGAGAGGGGAAGAGAAGAAGAGAGAGAGGGAGAGAAATATCAATGTGTGGCTGCCTCTCCCATACCCGCACTGGGGACCAGGCCTGCAAACCAGGCATGTGCCCTGACTGGGAACTGAACCAGTGACCCTGTGGTTCCCAGGTCCATGCTCAATCCACTGAGCTACACCAGCCAGGGCAGGTGATCACTAATTTCAAAGTCAAAGGGCAGACAAAAGTTTCAATTAGAACTAGATGACCCAGACACACGATTAAAAAAAAAATCCCAGAATCACTATGGAAAACACACACGTGCACACACATGCATGCAGGCACACACGTGCACTCATGCATCTGTGGGTACAGACAAAGAAAGGGGAACTATACATCGTAGGGCGGGGACCTGAGTTATAAACATCTGCTCCATTCACATGATATTCAGGAAAGCTGAGAAAAAAGAAAAGCAAGTGAAGCAACATAGAGTAAGTGGGTTGCCTAAGGGTCCCTTGCATGAAAACAGACATGGTTTTATACCTAAACCATAAAAAAATGTTAAATGAAAAAATAACAACATCCCAAGTGTTTGCAGATAAAGTTATTTCTAGCTTTTCATTATTGCTACAGATGGACTTTGCGTTATCTTTTATGAAGGGAACCTTATTTTAATGAGAAATCCTGACGGTCTGTGGAGGCAGGAAAGAGAGACAAGCCCGCGGCTTTGACACATCCTCCGAGGCACCTCATCAACGCTGGTACTTCAGCGGAAGAGGCAGGGGAAGTCTCTATTTGGGTGTGACTATTTGTTCTTTTGTCCACTTAATATTTGAATTAATATCTCTTTTCCTGTTAATTTTCTCATTAGCATTCCTTCCTCTTTTCCTTCTCTTTCTCCTGAAACACACAGCACCCATACAGTGTGAGCAGTTCATACCAGGCTGACCAGAGAGCTAATTTCCAACAATCAGGATAGTGGCTTCTCCCCATTAAAAGCTGTGGGAAAGGGTACAAAATCAATATACAGAAATTTGTTGCATTTCTATATACTAATAAGAAATAATCAGAAAGAGATATCAAGAAAACAATCCCATTTACAACTGAACCAAAAAGAATAAAATGCCTACAAGTAAATTTAATCAAGGAGCTGAAAGACCTGTACACCGAAAACTATAAGACAATGATGAAAAAAACTGAATAAGATACAAATAAATAGAAAAATATTCCATGGTCATAGATTGGAAGAATTAATATTGTTAAAATGCCCATACTACCCAAATCAATTTATAGATTCAATGCAATCCTTGTCAAAATTCCAATGCCATTTTTCAGAAAAATTTAACAATTTAAAAAATTTTTATGGTACCACAAAAGACTCTAAGTAGCCAAAACAATCTTGACAAAGAAGAACAAAGCTGAAGGCATTATGCGCCCTGGTTTCAAACTATATTACAAAGCTATAGTAACCAGAAGAGTATGGCACTGACACAAAAACAGACACATAAATCAGTGGAAGAGAATAGAGAGCCAGAAATAAACCCATACATATACGGTCAATTAATTTATGATAAAGGAACCAAAAATATACAATGGAGAAAGGACAGTCTCTTCAATAAATGGTTCTGGGGGGCGGGGGGTGGGGGATAAACACATGCAAAAGAATAAAATTGGACCTCTATCTTACACCATGCACAAAATGAACTTAAAATGGATTTAAAACTTAAATGTAAGACCTGAAATCACAAAACTCCTAGTAAAAAACACAGGCAGCAAGACCTCTTTGGCATTGGTCTTGGCATTGGGCTTCATATTTTCAGATTTGACACCAGAAGTAAAGGCAACAAAAGCAAAAATAAACAAGTGGGACTACATCAAACTAAAAAGCTTCTGTAGAGCAAAGGAAACCATCAACAAAATGAAAAGGCAACTTACTGAAAGGGAGAAAATTTGCAAATCATATATCTGAAAGGGGTTAATGTCCAAAATATATAAACAACTCATACAAGTTAATGGCAAAAAAAATTTACCCCAAATAATCCAATTAAAAATGGGCAGAAGATCTAAATAGACATTTTTCTAAAGAAGACATACAAATAGCCAATAGATATATGAAAGATGCTCAACATCACTGATCAAATGCAAATCAAAACTACAATGAGATATCACCTCCCACCCGTCAGAGTGGTCATTATCAAAAAGACAAGAAACCACAAGTGCTGGCGAGAAAAGGGGACCCTCCGTACTGCTGAGGGGAATGTAAATTGCTAGAAGCAAGATGGAAAACAGTATGAAGGTTCCTCCACAAATTGTAAATAGAACTACCATATGACCCATAATTCCTCTTTGGGGATTTATTCACAGAAAACAAAAATACTACCTCAAAAAGATATCTGTACCCCCATGTTCACTGCAGCATTATTGACAATAGCCAAGATATAGAAACAACCTAAGTGTGCATTAATAGATAAATGGATAAAGAAAATGTGGTATTTATATATCATTTTATATATAGGCATTAATATATAGGGATATATATATATATATGCATTAAAAAAGAATGAAATTTTGCCATTTGTAACAACACAGATGGACCTTGAGTGCATTATGCTCAATGAAATACGTCAGATAAAGAAGGACAAATACCATATGATCTCGCTTAGATATGGAATCTGAAAAAAACCTAAAAAAAACAGAAAACATCAAGCTCATAGATACAGAGAAGAGACTGGTGGTTGCCAGAGGTGGGGGATGGGGAGAGGTGGGCAAAATGAGTGAAGGGAGTCAGAAGGTATAAAATAAGTCATGGGGATTTAACATACAGCATGGCCACTGTAGTTAATAATACTATATTGCATATTTAAAATTTGCTACGAGATTAAATATTTAAAGTCCTCATCACAAGAGAAAATATTCTATGTGTGGTGACAGATGTTTACTGGACTTACTGTGCTGATGTAACAGCCCCACGCTGTAGCACATTGTGCCTGCAGAGCTTAAGAAGAGCCGATTGTTTTAAAGGCCCGGTTTCTTCTAATCTGAATGCAGCCTGTCATGCCTGAGCAGAATTCTGGAGATAGTTGTAGTTTGCTACCTTATATTTGGCGGCTGCTACTCAGTGTGATCTGTGGACTTGCAGTTTATGCCAACACCTGGGAGCTCATTAGAAATGCAGTCTGATACTCTGAACTGCAGAGTTGAATCTGCAATTTAAGAATATCCCCAAATTATTTTAATGCACATTGAAATTTGAGAAGTTTATAAAACTTTACCATATTTATTCTATTTAAGAAACACTCATAGTAACTACTACAAACCAGGGACTCTTAAAAAACTTTTAAAATAGTAACTAATTTTCTGCTCAGATCAGCCCCATTTACAGTACTATAGTAGATAGATACCATTGTACCCCCATGTTACAGATAAGGAAACCAAGATATTAAAGTTTTAAGTACTGGCATAAGATCAATCAGTGCACACGTAACAGAGTCAAGATTAGCACTCCAGAATCCATTCTGCATGTCACAAGTCCATACTGTCTGCCTCTTGGAGGCATATAATAAATAGAATAGATTTTAAAGGATGGGCGCTTTGCACAATTAAAAAATAGCCACAGTGTTTAAAACAACTATTCTGGAAGCTACATATTATAATAGCATGTGCAGAGGGATCCTGTACTTGAAAAGAAGTGTTAATTCGAGAAGGGATATAAGTAGCGAAAGCTTCTTCCCATGAGATGTCAGGTATTGAAGAAAAGCAAGAGTGACAGCTTACTAAATAGTGGGCATACTACTAAATAAACTTAAGTGATACACTTAAAAAAATACTGTTAGGAATGAAGGGCAGTCTAATGTCTAATGGTAAAGTGAAAAGGTTTAACCCACATGCCTTACCTGTTAATGCCCACACAACACATTAGAAACTGAGGGAAATAAATAAGATTTTAAAATTTGTACTTTTCTTGCCTGACTTGTCAAAGTCAGGTCAAAATACTTAAAAAGTCGTTGCAGACTACCCACAGAGCTGGGCCTCTGGCCTTTCAGAACTGGCTGTGTGGTGATGTAACCTCAGTTGACCATTCGCCAACTTTCTACTTTCTCTTCTGGGTCTTACATCCTTTAAAAACACCCCACAGCTCTGGTCTCAAACTTGCCCATAGACTTGGGTTTTCCTGGCTGCCTATTTCACAGCCACCAAGACGGTGTTCAACAGAAACACTGGGGAATAGCACGTCAGGCTGCAATATTTTCCTGAGGTCTCCAGAAAATGGGCTTTACCCCAGTCGAAACAACACCTTGAACACATCCGGAAATGTCACAAACCATGCTGGACGGTCATCGGCCCAGAATCTGTGCATTACCCGGCCCTTAGTCCAGGAGACGTGCACAAAGGACAGACGGCAATTACTGTATATCCATCTTGATAAAGTTAGAAAAACCCCAACAGCATTTCTTCTCTAGCAACTCCAGAAAAACCTAGAAATATCTCAGAAAAGGTACTTTTTATGTTTATGGAAATAAATTGTTTATTCAAATGAAAATAAATACACTAGTGTGCCATTTATGCAAAAATGTAACTTTTGGGTTTAATTCTAAGAATCAAGAAGGACTTTATTGATTCTTTCCACAAATATTTACTGAGTACCTACAATGTGCCATGTTACTGTGCTAGGCCTGAGAATTTAATGGTGAATAAAAATAGACATAGTCATTAAGTGTAAACTGTTATTGAAAAATTAAAAAAACAATTAAAAAAACACATAATTGCTGTTCTCATGGAGTTCATGATTGAGTGGACCAGAAAGATGTTAATCAAGAAATTCCCATAAATGAACGAATCATTATAAACTCAAGTAAATGCTCTGAAGGCAGGGAAGACGAGAGGGCCAAAAGGCTGAAAAAGTGACCCTGGAGCTGAGTTTAGCAGTTTGAGAATAGCTGGATATACATCCATCTGCACAGGAATTGGATGGGAACTGACAGCAGAACACACTGCAAAAACCGAAATTCAAAGACTAGAGGGGTTGGTGGACAGAGAGCCAGGAAGAAAGAGAGCAAGATGAGGCAAGAAAGGAAGGAGGAGGTAGAACCATGCAGGGCCAGGGCCTCTGGTGGCCAATTCAAGGATTCTGACTCACCTGAAGAGTTTAAACAGAGGCAACACGAGCAGAAAAAAAGATCTCTCTGGCAGGAGTGGAAGACTGGATTGGAAGAGTGCCAAAGGAGACACAGGAGACTCAGGAGTATTTGCAGTACTCCAAGTGAGCAAATGGGGCAGTGGAAATACAGATGGAAGGAAGTGGGAAGATATGAGAGAGATTTATTAGGTAAAATAAAAGACTTGGCAATGAAATCAACATGGGAGTTGATGGAAAAGGCTGTGTCAAGGATGAGGCCAAGATTTCTTCTGGGTTGTATAAGTGGGTGTACAGTGGTCACATTCACTGAGACAGCAAGACTATAAGATTACATTTTGCGGCAAGAGATCATGAGTTCAGCACTGGACTTGTGTAGTTCAAGAGGTTTTAGAAATATCTAGTGGAAGATGGTTTAAAGGCAACTGAATTAATTGGTTATGTAGATGTAAAGCTCAGAAGAGAAGTCTGAGCTGGACATTTACTACGGGAGTCGTTGGCATCTACAAAGATAACTAAAGATGAAACATAAATGTCTAGGAAGAATGTATGGGGTTAAAAGAGGAATGGGCAAAAGTTGATGCCTTGAAAAATTCTGACACCCAAAAGCTAAGTAGAAGAAATGAGCCTACAAGTGAGATGGGAAGGAAGAGCCAGAAAGGTGGAAGAAAAGAAGGAAGACTGGGTGGTCATGGGAGACAGGCAAAGAGGAGGCGCCAAGAGGCAGGCAACGGTCAACACAATTGATTGCTGAGAGGCAACACAGGCAAGGACTGAAAACATCCATATTATTAACTGACATAAAGGCACTAGTGACCTTAGCACTTTTTTTAATGGAGCGATAGTGTGGGTTTATCAGAGTGACAGATGCCAGAATTCAGTTTATAAGAAGTAAGAAAATGGAGCAAATAAGTATAGTCAATCCTACAGAATCAAGCAGAAACCTCTCACTCAGACAAAAAGCCCTGGTCCTTACAATAATCTACAAGGCTACAATATCTGCATCTGCCTCTCTTCCCTTTCTCACTCCAGCCACACTGATCTCCTTATGCTTTGAAGGCCTCATGACTTTTGCTTTTGCTGTTCCTTCACTAAGGAACCTGTTGGTTCCTCAAATAAATGGCTGGTCCCTAACTGTTCACGAGTTTGCTCAAAAATTACTTTCTCAACAAGGTCTCCCCTAAATACCCTATTTAATATTAAAATTAACCTATCACACATGCACTCACTATTCCACTTCCTGCTTTTCTGGGTATGTCTCACCATCTGGCAGATCATACTTTGTTTTTGTTTTTAACTATTTATCTTATACCACCTCTCTCCAAAAAATGTAAGTTTCTTGAGAGCAAAAACTTTTCTTGATTTTGTTCACTGCTATATCAATACTTAGAAGAGAGTCTAATATACAGTAAGCACTCCATTAAATGTGTTGAAAAAATAAAATATTTGAACAAATATAATAAACACTCTTAATATATAAATCAATTTTCAGCTAAAAACAGAGGTTTAAAAAAAGCTCCATTCATGATAGTGAGAAAATTTGGAGGACAAAATAAAACAAAACAAAAAATAAAGAATATGAGGAAAACCACTATGTTACATGAAGACTTGAATAAATGTATAAATATAAAATCCTTCTTGTAAAAC
>PVJI01017718.1:0-34998 GCA_004026765.1 Micronycteris hirsuta | reverse complement strand
TCTCTAATGCTTGTTATATTGAAAGATGTGCCTCTCTCCATTTGTGAACTGAAAATTTGCCCTGAGAGTGGGCCCTGGTTGCTGAGTATAAGAGCAGTGTTGGTATTACACCAGTCACAGTAATAGAAATTGCTTAAATCCTTGGTGACATTAAACATCAGATCCAGTGCCAACAAATTCTGAAAGCTCTTGAAAGTACTCAGGAGATCCCTTCAAATCACCGTAAGTATTCGTCTACCTTTTCTTCCTCTAATTAAGACTGCCTTTCTCTCAAGTACTAGCACTCAAGTTAAACTTTAAAAATTCATTCAATTTTTTGTTTAATAACTAATATTACAAAAATATTTTTATTTTTCATTGCTTACCTGTAATGTTTCATTTATACTTAAGTAGGCTTTTATCTGCTATTCTGGAAACATAGCCACTACTTATAAATGGTTTCTCTGATAAAATTGTCCAAAACTCCAAATTGCTTATTTATTTTTTTTAAGATTTTATTTATTTTCAGAGAGAGGAGAAGGGAGGGAGAAAGAGCAATGTATGGTTGCCTCTCACATGGCCCTCACTGGGGACCCGGCCCACAACCCAGGCATGTGCCCCGACTGGGAATCGAACCGGGACCCTCTGGTTCCCAGCCCGCGCTCAATCCACTGAGCTACACCAGCCGGGCCCAAATTGCTTATTTAAATAAACTTTTAAAAACTACAATCACAAAAGAATTAAACATTTACCTTTCTGATCATGTACAAACTGTATTTTAGGATACCAAATAGATCTAGTGGGTAAGGGGAAATTCTTCACAAAAGAATTCCAGCTAATACATGTAGAAGGAATGACAGAACTGGAAAAAATCACCAGTTTGAAATCTTATTAAGTAACTGATTCACATAATGATCATCAATGGATTCTAAAGCAACAGGAGAAAGACAAATGAGGAACTTTACAATGCAAGGATCAAGCTGTCACCAATCCACACATGCTGCTCAATCACAGCATCACTAAAAGTGGAACCACCAGATACTAGAGAAACACATGTGAAGGTTTGGGTTCTACAGGAAGAGAGCACGACATTCTCCAAGAATGGAAAATGGGGCTTAGAATGATAGATATAGAGTTTGAGATGGGGAGTTCTGATAAATGAAGCTGATGCAGGAGCAAGATATAGGGCTTTGTAAGCTACTCAAAGAATTTTGGACTTTCTCTTAAGGGGACTAGGAAGTCACTGAAGGGTCATATTTTAGAAAGTGTTCTCTGGCTGTAAAGTGGAAAATAATTTGGAAGTAAGAAAGGGTCGGGGCAGGTGAATAATTAGGAGACAGTTGCAATAGTTCTGGTGAGAGCTGATGGTGGCCTGTACCAGGCTAGTGGCAGTAGGAATAGAGAGAAGAATATGGATACAATTGACATTTAACAAATAGACCTGATGGGATTTGGTGGTAGAATAACTAGAGGGAGTGTGGTATGAAGGTTCTAGGCTTGGGCACCTGATTTGATGGTAGTGCTATTCACGGACATAAGGGACACAACAGGAGGAACAGGTTTAGACATAGTACAAGAAATAGTGACTTGGAGATGCCTATCCCTGTGTGCAGATGGATACATGGGGTCTGAAGCTCAGGAACAAGGTCTGGGTTAGACATACATTTGTGTGAAGTGAATGTGTAGTAAGAAGCTGAAGCCAAGATGACCCAAACAAAAAAACAGCAAAGGATAACACAGGTCCTCATAGTGCCATATCTTCCATTTCTCACAATTCCAGGCCAATGGCAGAAAAGAAGTCAGATCAGTAAATTGAAAAGTAGGAGGTGAGGAAATAAAAGGTGAATGAAGGGGAAGAAGGAGAGATGAGAGGAACTGAAGAACGTGACTTTCTATACCACTCATTTATGCTGTCTAATTAACCCTTTACATACATATATATATATATATATATATATATATATATATATATATTCCTATGTTATAATATATACATAGTATTGTCTTCTTCAAGAAATGCCTCACATGCATGTCTAGTCTACCAGTAAAACTATAGGCTCCTAATGAAACTGTTTTCCCTTTGTATCTTCCACTATACACACAGAAGTCAAAGCACTGTTTAACATCAGGAAGCTTAGTTGCTAACTATAGAAGAACGACCTCTAGGTAGGCATATCTTTGTGGCATCACAGTGGTCAAGGGTATGGTGTTTGGCGAACCAAACTAGCCAATCCCACAATTAGCTGGATTATATGCTAATGTATGGATTAACAAAGGGAAACAGATTTATCTCAAGAATCAGGACCTGGTACAATGCAGTCCCTCTAGGGGGTAAGCATATTCAGCAAGCCGGACTATATATTAAAAGGTGGATTTGTGAGCACATTTTTAAAACAAAAGTTTATATCCAGAAGGAATATATACCCATTAAATTACATGACCTGACTATCTTTCTCCACTCAAGATGTTTCTGTAAAAAGCCTATCTAATCTTCAAAAAATTTCTGAAAACATTTATTTGTAAAGATATATGTACCTCTATGTTCACTACAGCATTAGTCATGGTGGCTAAGACATGGAAACAACTGAAGTGGCCATCGATAGATGATTGGATAGGGAAGATGTGGTACATGTACACTATGGAATACTATTCAGCCATAAGAAAAGATGAAATACTGAGTTCTAGCCAAGATGGAGGCATAGATAGAAACATTTTGCATACTTGTACAACCAAAAGAGGATACAGCCAATTTAAAAGCAATAAATAACCAGGACTACCAGAAAATTCAAAGTGCATGGAACTCTGACAACCAAGGAATTAAAGGAACATTCATCCAGACCGGTAGGAGGAGTGGAGTCTCGTGGCTGGGGTGGGGGAGGTAGGACCTGTAGCAAGGTGGCAGACCATGCAGGTGAGACAGGGGCTGGCTGGCTGGGAAACTAAGGACTCAAAACCTCTAGCTGTGGAAATCTGTGAGGGTTGCAAAGGCAGGAGAAACACCCAGTCTCACAGGAGAGTTCATTGGAAAGTGGGACGAGAGCAGAGTGAGTGAGCAGCACTGTTCCCTCTCTGACCCTTCCCCCACAGACAGTGCCACAATGGCAGCAACGTGGATTGTCTCGCCCCCACAAATACCTAAGGTTCCACCCCCTTACAACATAACAGGTGCCCCAAGATAAAGAAATGTGGCTTAAATGAAAGAACAGATCAAACTCAGAAAAAGAGCTAAGTAACAAGGAGATAGACAAACTATCTGATGCAGACTTCAAAACACTGGTAATCAGGATGCTCACAGAACTGATTGAGCCCAGTTTCAAAATGAAGGAAGAAATTAAGGCTATACAAAGTGAAATAAAGGAAAATATACAGGTAACCAACAGTGAAGGGAAGGAAACTGGGATTCAAATCAATGATTTGGAACAAAAAGTAGAAATAAACATCCAACTGGAACAGAATGAAGAAACAAGAATTCAAAAAAATGAGGAGAGGCTTAGGAACCTCTGGGACAACTTTAAGCACTCCAACATCTGAATCATAGGGGTGTCAGAAGCAGAAGAGGAAGAACAAGAAATTGAAAACTTATTTGAACAAATAATGAAGGAGAACTTCCCCAATCTGGTGAAGGAAATAGACTTCCAGGAAGTCCAAGAAGCCAGAGAGTCCCAAAGAAACTGGACCCAAGGAGGAACACACCAAGACACATCATAATTAAGTTACCTAAGATTAAAGAGAAGGAGAGAATCTTAAAAGCAGCAAGAAGAAAGGAGAGGGTTACCTACAAACGAATACCTATAAGACTATCAGCTGATTTCTCAGAAGAAACCTTACAGGCAACAAGGTACTGGAAAGAAGTATTTGAAGTCATGAAAGGCAAGGACGCATACCCAAGATTACTCTATCCAGCAAAGCTATAATTTAGAATGAAAGGGCACATAAAATGCTTTCCAGATAAGGTCAAGTTAAAGGAGTTCATCATTACCAAGCCCTTATTATGTGAAATGTTAAAGGGACTTATCTAAGAAAAAGAAGATCAAAAACTATGAACAGTAAAATGACAACAAACACAACTATCAACAACTGAACTTAAAAAAACTAAGCAAACAACCAGAACAGGAACAGAACCACAGAAATGGAGATCACACAGGGGTTATCAGTGGGGAGGGGGAGAATGGGTGGGAAAGGTACGAGGAATAAGAAACATAACTGGTAGGCATAAAATAGACGGGGACAGGTTAAGAATAGTATAGGAAATGGAGAAGCCAAAGAACTTATACGTACAACCCACAGACATGAACTAAGAAGGGAGCAATGCTGGAGGGTGGAGGGGTGCCGGGTGGAGGGAGCATAAAGGGGAGAAAAAATTGGGATAACTGTAATAGCATAATCAATAAAATATACTTAGAAAAAGAAAAGATGAAATACTGCCATTTGTGACAACATGGATAGATCTTGAATATATCATGCTAAGCAAAATAAGTCACACAGAAAAAGTTAAGAACCTAATTGAATATGATTTCACTCATATGTGGGATATTAAACTGAAAGTAACAAATAAACTGACAAGAAAAACAAACAAACAAAAACTCATAGATATGGGCAACAATATGGTGGTTACCAGGGAGAAAGGGGTTGGGGGAGGTAGTAGTAAAAGGTAAAGTGGGTCAAATATACGGTGACAGAAAGAGATTTGACTTTGGATGGTGAACCACAATGCAATATACAGATGATATATTATAAAATTGTACATGTGAAACTTATATAATTTTACTAACCAATGTCACCCTAATAAATTTAATTAAAAATTTTAAAGCCTATTTAACCAGAACTGGGGGCAAAACAACTGGCGAAAAGAAACTTATTCTTATATGTGGTGTTTTAATATTTTTATAAGAAATATTCACATATTACCTCAGTAATGAAAAATAAATAAAAAGAACCCCCAGAAAAGGCTAAAGAAACAAAATATCATTCTACCACTTTCCAGGCTCTTTGCAGATAACTGCTCTTCATCCTTTTATTCAAAGAACACTATCTTAGATGGCCAAGTTACAATGTAGTTAAGTAAGTGAGGATTTCTTTGCATTATTGGGGTACATTTTATTCTCTTCTTCCTGAGACAACACTCTGGTCTTTCATGGAAACTTGAAAAATAGCTTAGTCTCATTACAAGAAAACTTAGGTGCTCTTGCTTAAGGTAGGTTAATTCTGTTGATATATGCTTTCAGATAGCTACTTTTATCCATTATATTTAATTTTACTTCCTTTTAAGACAAAGATCTTCCCCATCCTTATTTGAAATTCTGAGAACACCCTTCATTAAAGCAACTTTCCTTTTCTTTTTTAAATAAGATGTATAAGTATTTATTGACTGGTATAGCAGATTTTTAAAAAAGATCACATTAATAGGAGGTTTAGTCAAATTCCTGAAGCTTGAACTAGATGACCCCTAAAATTTCTTAGATGAGCTGATTTAGGTGGGAATGCCATGGTTCCCTGAAACATTTATCTTTGCTCTCTGGTACCAACAAAGACAAAGACTGAGCCAGACCAGGCCAATTTCCACTCAAGAATAAGTTTGGACTAAGAGAAAGATACCCACTTTACAATAAACAAGCCTCCTTATCACCTTGAAGCACTGACCCTAAGAAAAAAAGTAGACGCAAGCACCCCTATGTTCATTGCAGTGTTATTTACAATCACCAAGGTATGGAATCAGCCCAAGTGACCATTAGTAGATGAGTGGATAAAACAACTATGGGACATTTACACAATGGAATACTATGCAGCAGAAAGAAAGAAGGGAATCTTACCCTTTGTGACAGCATGGATGGAACTGGAGAACATTATGTTAAGTGAAATAAGCCAGTCAGAGAAAGACAAATACCATATGATCTCACTCATATGTGGGATCTAATGAACGAACTGAATTAACAAGGAAAACGGGGACAGACTCATAGATGGAGAGCAGGATGGCAGCTAGCTAGGGCAGGGGAGGTTATGGGGTGGAAGGACTGAGGAAAAAGGAAAAAGGACTCATGGACATGGACAACAGTGTGGCAATTGCTGCAGGGAGGGGGGTATAAGGTATAAGGAGACTAAAAAGTAATGGAAAAAATACAACAAAGGTTAATTTTTTTAAAAATCCACCTTGAAATAAATAAATATTTTAAAGTTAAAAAAAAAACAGAAATTGGACCTGTTTTGTGTATTCCAACAGGTCTGTTGCCTCATATCCTATATACAACAACAGCTAAAGGTAGATAAACAGCAACAGGCTTTATTTAATGGATTGATTTCAACGTAAGAGAAAATCTCTAGTCAGGTTGAAAGATGTGAGTTCTACCCTGCTTTTCTTGATATTTTTAAATAGTTACTTGTCTAACAAAACTAACGGCATACTCATCAAGTTTGCAGATGATAAGCTGTAAGACAAAGGTAGTACAATTGGATAACATTCAAAGCTCAAAATAAGTTTGACAAGCAGGAATAATAGACCAAATTTAACAAGCTGAAAAGAAAGAAATCAATTCAAAGATTTATACTAGGTCCTAAAATATAACTGTGCAAGTACCAAATGGATGAATACAGCAGCAGAGTTCAAGTACTAGGGATTTCAACTACCTATGTAGGCTCAAGATAAGTCAACAGAGTGATTAATGTGGCTGTCAGGAAGGAAGGAACGAAAGAAGAGGAAAGAAGGGAGGGAGGAAGGGAGCGAGCTAAATTAATCTGGACCTGCATGAATAGTAGCAGCATGGGGTCTAGAATAGTCATCGAGCCACTCCTCTGTATCTGGAATAATACATTTCATTCTAGATGCCAGTCTTTAAAAAGAGATATTACTGAACTGACGTATGAACAGAACAGAATAATCAGAATCTTGATAATGCAATAAAGGAACTGCAGATGTTTAGTACAGAGAAGACAAAACTCAGCAGAGGAAACCAGTAACCACTGTTTTCAAATATATCAAGTATCAGAGCTGCCCAATAATGGAAAAGGCTGTCTTTGGATAAATGTTCTCAAATAATGAAGTATTCAAGCACGGACCTAGATAATCACTTGGTGGGGACATTAAGAGAGATTCAAAAGCCTGGGATAACTCCTAGGTCTCTATGCTTAAAAAGTCCAAAAGGTATAATACTCCAGTAGCAATAAGTATATGTAGCACCCAGATCTTGGTTTCTAAATATCATTCCTCACTTAAGGGAGCCACTGCTCCTTGGAGAAATAGTTGGTTCGAGGGCTAGGGGAGGGAAAATACAAGATAACTCTGAAATAATCTTATTGTGCCAGAAAACAAAGAAGTGCTAAAGAATGGTAAGGATATGTCAATAAACACAGAAATCAGCTTAAAAGGGTTCCCACTGTCCAGATCTGGGCCATTTTAAGCATTAAATTGAATAATGACAGTAAAACATTACAACCCAGGCAGTAAATAAGTATCCATGTGTCCATACTGATAATCAATCAGTGAATGCATGGGGTAAAGGGAAAGCTCTTCATTATAGTAGAATGCAACTAACGAGTGTAGAACTAGAAATGTACTTAGAAAAATCACTATTTCTCAAATATCATAGCAATAACTGATTCAGGCAAGAATCATCAATGAATGTTAATGACTAGTGGGTGAATATACAAAAGTTAACTCAAAATTGATCAAAGGCCCAAATATAAGATTTGAAACATAAATTACGTAAAAGAAAACATTGGTACTAAACTTATGGACATTGGTTTTAGAGGATTTTATGAATTTGACCACAAAGGCAAGGGATGTAAAAGCAAAAATAAATGAATGGGTCTATAACAAACTAAATAACTTCTGCACAGCAAAAGAAACTATCAAAAAAACATGTTCTTTCCCTGATTCCTTCCTCTCATTTCTGAACTGCAGGAGACTGAGCCCCCTTGGGCATTGGTGACCTCCATTACTGGGGACTGTTTACTTGATGGTTGATTTTGCTGTGCTGGGTACTTCCATTTGCTATGTATCATTTTGTAATACACATGCTGACTTTTTCCCTTCTTCTCTTTTTCCTGGGAAAATAAAATGAATGAATAAAGAGTTATTCATAAAACATAAAAGGGCAACCAACAAAATGAGAAAAGATATTTGCAAACAACACCTCCACTAAGGGATTAATATCCAAAATATATAAAGAACTCATAAACTCAACAATAAAAAAATCAATCTAATTAAAAAATTGGCAGAGGCCTTCGTTGGTGTGGCTCAGTGGACTGGGCTCTGGCCTGACTGGGAATCAAACCAGCGACTCTTTGGCTCTCAGGCTAGCACTCAATCCACTGAGCCACACCAGCCAGGGCTAATTAAAAATATTTTTAAACTATAAGTTTAAAGTTTGGGTGAAAGTTTGATAAGGAACAAGACATTTATACAGTCTGAAAGTATCCCCTCGCAAATTGTATACTAATTATAAAAGAAAAAAATTGTAAACTTACAATGGAGTGAAAGTTTGATAAGGAACAAGACATTTATACAGTCTGAAAGTATCCCCTCGCAAATTGTATACTAATTATAAAAGAAAAAAATTGTAAACTTACAATGGAGAAACCTAGTGGACTCCACTTTAATCGAGTAGTCAAACTTAACATCACTGATTGTGGGACAAACTAGCATCATGTACCTCCTATTCTGTTGCACTAAGAACATACCACTTCTATCGTATTCCTACAAAAATGCAAAACCTGAAGCTAATAATAAGGAAACATCAGAAAAAAACAAAACTAAGGGACATTCTACAAAATAACTGACCTGTACTCTTCAAAAATGCCAACATCGTGCCTGGCTGGTGTGGCTCAGTGGATTGAGCGCGGGCTGGGAACCAGGCGGTCCCAGTTCGATTCCCAGTCGGGGCACATGCCTGGGTTGCGGGCTGGGTCCCCAGTGGGGGACATGTGGGAGGCAACCACACATTGCTTTCTCTCCCTCTCTTTCTCCCTCCCTTCCCCTCTATCTAAAAATAAATAAATAAAATCTTTTAAAAAATGCCAACATCGTGAAAGGAAAAAAGAAAGATTGAGGAACATACCAGATTAAAGGAGACTAAAATAACAAGGCAAATGAATTAAGTGTATATATAACCCTGGAAGGTATTTTTGACTGGGCAATCTAAAGAACAAAATAAACCATCAAACAAAACGGAAACAGACTCATACACACAGACTGACAGTTGACAGAAAGGAGAGGGATTGGGGGACTGAGTGGAAAAGGTGAAGGGATTAAGAAGTACAAATTGGTACTTAGAAAACAGTCATGGGGATGTAAAGTACAACATAGGGAATATAGTCAATAATATTGTAATAACTATGTATGTTGTCACGTAGGTACTGGAAATACCAGGGGGAACACTTTGTAAAGTATGACTGTCTAACCATGACACTGTACATCTGAAACTAATACAGAATAAAATTGAATGTCAACTGTAGTTGAAAAATAAGAAAAGAATGAGCCATCCACAGAAAATATATAGTATGGTAAGTAAAGAAGGAAGAGGTGCTGTGTGAATACAGAGGTGTACCAGAAAGCACAGGTGCTGTGAACATACAGAGAGGGGTACCTAATCCCAGCCTGGGAAAAACAAGGAAGGCTTCCCAGAGGAAGTAGAAAGGAGAGCCTGAAATTAGTTTTGAAAGGCAAGTAGAAATTAGTCGAGAAAAATGTGAGTGGGAACAAAAAAATGAAAGAATATTGTAGGCAGAAGGAGGTGTATGTGTAAAGGTTTATGAAAGAACATTGCTTTCTCTGGGAACTGGAACTCATTCACCAGGGTTGAGGCACAGAATTAATAAAGATGAAACAATAGGGAATGTTTAAAGCTTAGAGGAGTCACCTGTAAGTTTTAGAAAGATTACTCAAGCTACTGTGCAGAAAATTGATTGGACAGTAGTTGTGGGCATAAAAGGCCACTTTGAAAGCTACTTTAGTACTCCACAAGAGAAATGATAAAAAGGGGGCAGGCAAGAAACAACAGAGGGGTTTTCTAAAAAGTTTTAATTTTTCAATTACAGTTGACACTTAATATTATATTAGTTTCAGGTGTACAGCATAGTGGTTAGACATTATATAACTTACAAAGTATTTCTCCTGATATAAGTCTAGTACCCACCTGGCACCATAAAGTAATTACAATATTATTGACTATATTGCCCATGCTGTACTTCACATCCTTGTGACTATTCTGTAACAACCAATCTGTACTTCTTAATCCCTTCACCTTTTTCACCCAGCACCCCCCATCTGGCAACCATTGGACATTTTAAGTTTGAGAAGGATTTCCAAGTGGATGTGTTCAATAGAGAGTTGGCTTACATAGGTCTGGGTGGGACTTGGGAGAGAGCTCTGATTAGAACCACATATTTAGGAGTCAGGTCACTGAACCCATGGAAATTCAAAGTTTCTTCTATATCATAAACCTCACCCTGTCAACTGGCTCCTTTCCATCATCATTTAAGTATACTCAAGTCTCTCTCAATTTTAAGGGGGAAAAATCTTTTCTCAACTCCATCCTGCCATTCTCTACTCCTTCATAGAAAAAATTTGAAAATTCTTGAATGAGTTGTGTACTCAGTGCTCTTCCCACTTCCCGTCAATCCACAAAAATAGCTATTACAAAGGTAACTAAATCTAACAGATGCTTGTCAGTCCTCAGCTGACTTTGGTCCCTCAGCAGCATTTAATATTATTATTATAATATTAAACGTACTCCTTCCTTACTTCTGTTTATACTCTGTTCCCTTGGCTTTCATGATGCCTCACCCACCTGATTTTCCTCCTACATCTCTTCCTGTTCCTCAGCTTCCTTTATGAGCTTCTCCTCTTCTATCTCCTACTGCCTGTATATCCAACCAAAATCAGGTAGAATATGTTAGGAACATTATTATGGAAGGGTTACAAATTCTATTACGGACAATCCTGCAAGCCTAAAACAAAGGTATTTCTCTCCCTACTATAAATCAACATCAAACAAATAAGCATAGTCTTCTGATGAAGTAACCCACTGTGGAAGGCTAAATAGCAAAATGTATCCATGTCCTAATCCCCAGAACCTATGAATATTTTACCTTGTATGCCAAAGGGACTTTGCAGAGAAAAAAAAAGATTTTGAAGATGTGATTAAGTTAAAGACTTTGAAATAGGGAGATTTTCCTAGATTATTCTGGTGGCCTTAACATAATCACAAGGGTCCTTATAAGTGAAAGAGAGAGGCAGGTGAGTCAGAGAAGTAGAAGTTGGAGTAGAGATTTTTGGCTTTGAAAGATGGAAGGGGACCATGAGCAAAGGAATGCAGAGAACCTCTAGAAGCTGGAAAAGGCAAGGCATAGATTCACCCCTAGAGCCTCCATAAGGAACACAGCCCTAGCAACGCATTAATTTTAGTCCCATTAAACCTATTTTGGCCCTGACTGGTGTGGCTCAGTGGACTGAGCGCCGGACTGCAAACCAAGGGGTTGCCCATTTGATTCCCGGTCAGGGCACACGCCTGGGTTGTGGGCCAGGTCCCCAGCTGGGGGCACGTGAAAGGCAACCACGCATTCATTGATGTTTCTCTCCTTCTCTTTCTCCCTCCCTTCCTCTCTCTCTCAAAAAAACAATAAATACAATCTTTTTCTTTTAAAGACCTATTTTGACCATCTTGTGCCTGGTGAGACCCGAAGGGGTTATGTCAGCATCAGCCGTGCAAAATACACAGACAGCCTTTATGGATCACTCAGATCTGAGTCACAGCAATATTGCAAAGCTTTTTTTTTCCTCAAAAGTAGTTGATTCAATCAATGAATGAGCCGAAGCTCATAAATTTAAATTTGAATATTAAGTTAAAAGCCACGTGAAAAGCACAAGCAATATATTATAATGAAAGACCTATTTTAGACTTCTGACCTCAGAGCTGTCGATAATAAATCTGTGCTATTTTAAGCCACTAAGTTTGTGGTAATTTGTTACAGTAGCAACAGGAAATTAATATACCCATTTTAAAAGGAAAAAATTGGGGAATGAACTGTATCCTAAGGAAAAGATGGTCACCCCAACAAAACTCTTAGGACTTCCCATTATGACAAGAAAAGGCTGAAAGAACCTCTTCTCCAGAGTAAGTCTAGACAGATCACCTAGTAATTTTTCTGCTATCTTGCCTTAAGGGCCATTTGTCTGGGCCAGGCGACTCTTCCACTTCCACCCTCCAGAAGATACGTGGAACTAGGCTTTCTCTTCCTCTTGGTCAACCTAGATGAGGAAAAAAAACAAACAAAAAAATCCCAGATGAGGATTTCTCTAGGAAGATGTTAAGTTCACATACAGGGTCTGGCAGAAGTAACACCTGCTTGAGTGTGGTTGGTACAGTAGTAATATGGGTGTAATAATGTATAGTTTTAACTTGAACATTTCACCTAAAATGTCATATGATGTGCTTGAGTGTGATATTGTTATGTTACAGAATTACATGCTTATGATTTTATAATAGAAAGGGGCAGTATTTGTGCTGGATCCTGTATATGCCACCTCTTCCAAGCATTAGGAGGTAGGTCAGGAAAGAGCCAGTGCCATAAAAGAAGTTCTTGCTGATTAGTGGATTAGAGCTGAGTGTGGTGATGCTGGGCTTTGAAGTAGATACTTCTTTTTTAAAAATATTTTATTTATTTTTAGAGAGGGGAAGGGAGGGAGAAAGAGAGAGAGAGAAACATCAATGTGTGGTTGCCTCTCACATGGCCCCCACTGGGGACCCGGCCCGCAACCCAGGCATGTGCCCCGACTGGGAATCGAACCTGCGACCCTTTGGTTCGCAGCCCGTGCTCAATCCACTGAGCTACACCAGCCAGGGCTGAAGTAGATACTTCTTTATAGGAAATGCCACTTCCCCATCAGGTAT
This sequence comes from Micronycteris hirsuta, assembly GCA_004026765.1. Taxonomy (NCBI): domain Eukaryota; kingdom Metazoa; phylum Chordata; class Mammalia; order Chiroptera; family Phyllostomidae; genus Micronycteris; species Micronycteris hirsuta. Next base: position 22,135 of record PVJI01017718.1, on the reverse strand, counting down.
GTCCTACAGAATGCAAACAACTACTGAGGTCGGAGCACATCATGGGCAAGACTTCAAATGAGGAGTCCTGGAGATTCAAAATTCTAAGATCCCTCTATTTTTGGCCATGTTCCAAGACAGACAGTTCTTTGGAAACAAAGAACAAAATAATATAGGTTTCTCACACCATTCACAAAAATAAATCCTAGGTGGATTCAAGATGTAAGCAAGCACACGGAAATCACGATATGAGTATTAGAAAACAGAAGAATGTTTATGACCTTGGAATATGGGAGACCTTATTAAACAAAACACAAAAACCAAAAGCCATAAAAGAAAAGATTGATAAATCTGATCTCAAAATTTTTAATACTTCTAGTCAATAACAGATCCCATACACAAAGTTAAAATGCAAGCGACCAACTAAGAGAAAATATTTTATATATATACATATCAAAGCACTAATGTTTTTCTTTATCCTGGATAAGAAGAAGACAGAGAACATAGAAAAACAGGTAAAGGATATGAGCAGGTGTATCACAGAAAAAAATGTAACTGGCTGATAAACAAATGGATGTCCAACTTCCCTATTAATCAGAATACTAAAAATTAAACCATGAGATTCTATTTTCTACCTATCATACTGGCAAAATTTAAAGTTTTATAATATTCAGTGTTGGAAAGAATAAGGAGAAATGAGACCTCTTACACTGCTAGGGAGAGAATCAACTAGCAACGCCATGTTGAAAGGCATTTGGCACTAACTACTAAGATGACAAATGCACATCATTTACAATACCACTCCTAGGTATGCGCCCTGGAGAAGACGTTCAGATGTTCTCAAAATGTAGTCCATAGATCCTGGGGGGTTCCTAAGACCCTTTCAGGGACTCTATGAGATGCAAAACTATTTTCATAATAATATTAAGACATCATTTGTCCTTTTTACCGTGTTGGCATTTGCACTCTCAGTGCAAAAGCAAAAGTGGAAGGAAAAGAAAAAGTGAAGGTGAGTAAAACTGCTGGTTCCTTAGCTCATCGAGGCAGTGGCGGCAGCAGCAAACTGCACTAGCAGTCACTGTGTCTTTTCACCACCACACACTTCAGAATGCCCTTGAGGAAGCAGTACATATTATTAAATCTCCATCCTTGAGCACATGGCTTTCCAATATTCTCCGTAATGAAACAGGAAGTACAGATAAAGTGTTCCTGTTGCATACTGAAATACAATCGTCCCAAAGAAAAGCACGTGCGAGATGGAGTTGTGAGCTGCACTAGTTGCTTTTTTTCATGAAACAGGATTTTTCTTGAAATAATGACTGACATAAACTATGGCTATTCAGATTTGGGTATCTGGCTGGCATTTTCTTGAAAATGGACAAAGTGAGACTGTCGCTTCAGGAAACCAACTGACAGTATCTGGCATCAATCATAAAATGTGAGCTTTCCCTATCATTAGGCTTGACACATAGAAGATGCTAAATATGTTAACTTTGGTAGCTCTTAATGACTTATGAACAATATTTATAACTTCATTAAATTTTTAGATCATTTAAAAATGTTGAGCTTTCAAGTAAAAATTAGAATTTTGGAAAACTTGTATCTCTACCATAGTGTCAGGAGCTTTCAGAAACTTTTTAAGACCTCTGATGAGAGCAGTGGTGACATTAATGAATGTAATTTTTTGACTTATAATGAACTGTGTCAACATTTGAAAGACCTGAATAACTCAGTGAACCAGTATTTTCCAAATTCTCAATGCATGATGTTATAAAATTATGTGCAGGCAAAAGATCTATTAAAATACAAGGTAGACCAATGGATTTTAATGTAAAAAAATATTAAAAGTTGATTGATATGGTTGATATGGTTTCAAAATCCACAATAAATAATCTTTAAGAAGCTCCACCTGCATAGGTCAGTTGCTTGCAGTGTCTTCCCAATGCACCAAGGTTGTGGGTTTGATCCCCAGCAGTGCATATAGGAGTCAACCAGTGAGTGCATAAATAGGTGGAACAGCAGCCCTGACTGGTGTGTCACAGTTGGTTGGGCATCAACCTACTGAGCAAAGGGTTGCTGGATTCGATTACTGGTCAAGGGTGCATGCCTGGGTTTCAGGGATGCATACAACAGGCAACCAATTGATGTTTCTCTCTCACATCAGTGTTTCCCTCTCTTTCTCTCTCTCTAAAAATAAATAAGTAAAATCTTTTAAAAAATAGGTGAAAAAACAAATCAATGCTTTTTCTCTCTCTCCCTCCCTCTCTCTAAAAAAAATGTAATAACCCTGACTGGTGTGGCTCAGTGGACTGAGTGCAAGCCTACGAACCAAAAGGTCACCAGTTCAATTCCTAGTCAGGGCACATGCCCAGGTTGCAGAACAGGTCCCCAGTTGGGGGCATGAAAGGCAATCACACATTGATGCTTCTCTCCCTCTCTCTCTCCCTCCCTTCTACTCTCCCTCTAAAAATAAATAAGTAAAATCTTAAAAAAAAAGGCAAACCTTCATAGGAAAGAAAAAGCTAGAGCCAGTATTAAAAGAAATGTTAAAGAAAATTATTTAACAGGAAGGAAAAAAGTTTAAAAATATGAATAATGAACTTCCAGTCAAGATGGCTGTATAGGCAGACATGGCTCGCCTCTTCACACAACCACATAAAAATTACAAGCAAAATATACAGAAAAACCACCACTCAGAACCATCAGAACCGACATAAAGTGAGTTGAATGGAACTCTGATAACTGTGGAATTAAAGAAACAACATCCATCCACACTGGTAAGAGTGGCACAGACGCAGAATGGGCTGGTCCCATACCCACATGTGGTGGATGAAAATTCAGGAGGAATATCTCAGGAGCAAAGAATCCCAGCCCCACACCAGGCCCCCAGCCCAGGGTTCCAGTGACAGGAAGATAAGCACCACAACTTCTGGCTGCAAAAACCAGCAGAGATTGAGTCTGTGGAAAAAACTGCTGGAGCCCCAAACAGTTCATCTTAAAGAACAAACGCATGGATTCACCTACTCAGACTCACTCCCTCTGAGCTCCAGTGCCAGGGTAGCAGCTTGAAAGGCACCAGTGGCATATAGGGAGGGACTGAAGTGTCTGGCATCAGGGCCAGCAGAGGCCATTGTCCCTTTTCTAACCCTCCCCCTACAGCTACAGAGCCAGCAAGCTGGTGCCATATCTGAGACTCCATCGACCTGGCTAACACTCTGACCCACCCTGGAGATCCCCAGAGACTCTGCCCCACCCAACTTATGAGCCCACCCAAGCTGCTTTTCCATATGAATGGCTGGTCTTGGCTCATGCCGCACAACTTCTTAAATCCTCTCAGACAAGCAACAGCTAGCCTCAGTGAGCCCCAGGCCTGGCATTAGCAGCAGCCAGCCTAGATTCATAGCTTGGCTTTGCCTGAGAACCTCCAAACCCAGCACAAGTAGCAGCCATCTCAGACTGCTTTATAGCCCAAGCAGGGAGGCCCTGGGCAAAACACAGGTAGGGGCTGACCTTGGCTTGCACTATCGAAGAAACCCCAGGGTCAGTGAACCCAGTGGACAGCTACAGACCATGTCAGAGCACCACCACCCCGCCACTGCACAGCTGATCCTCCATGGAGCGTGGACATTGGTGGTAAGTGGTCACAGCCAATCTTTGACCCTGACTGGCCTGGGTAAATCCCTCCCATTTATCTCCCAACAGCAACCAAGACTCAACTACAAGAGGTGGATGTACTCAGCCCACAGAAAGGGTGCACCCCGAGTACCCAGCTTGACAATAGGTGAGGCTGTGTCACTGGACCCTATAGGACACCTACTACAATAGAGCACACTACCAAAACACAGAGTCAAAGCAGCCCTACCTAATACATAGAAACAAACAGGGAGGCTGACAAAATGAGGAGACAAAGAAACTTGGCCCAAGTGAAAGAACAGATCAAAACTCCAGAAAAAGAACTATAAATGGAGATAAGCAATCTATCAGATGAAGAGTTCAAAACACTAGTTATAAGGATGCTCAAGGAACTTAGTGAGGACCTCAACAACACAAAAAAGATCCAGTCAGAAATGAAGGGTAGACTAATAGAAATAAAGAACAATTTACAGGGAAACAACAGTAGAGTTGATAAAGCCGAGAATCAAATCAATGATTTGGAACATAAGAAACAAAAAACAACCAATCGGAACAAAAAGAGGAAAAAGAAAATATCAAAAAATGAGGATAGTATAAGCAGCCTCTGGGACAACTTCAAGAGGTCCAACATTCACATCCTAGGGGAGCCAGAAGGAGAAGAGAAAGAGCAACATATTGGAAATCTATTTGAAAAAATAATGAAAGAAAAAACTTCCTTAACTTGGTGAAGGAAATAAGCATGCAAGACCATGAAGCACAGAGAGTCCCCAACAAGATGGATGTAAAGAGGCTCACTCTAATACACATAATTAAAATGCCAAAGGTTAAAGATAAAGAGAGAATCTTAAAAGCAGCAAGAGACAAGAAGTTGGGGGAGTTCCCATAAGACTGTCAGCTGATTTCTCAAAAAAAATTTTGTAGGCCAGAAGGGATTGGCAAGAAATATTCAAAGTCATGAATAGCAGGGACCTACAGCTAAGATTGCTCTACCCAGCAAAGCTATCGTTTAGAATGGAAGGGCAGATAAAGAGCTTCCCAGACAAGAAAAAACTAAAGGAGTTGATCATCACCAAACCATATATTTTTAAAAGATTTTATTTATTTACTTTTAGAGAGAGGGGAAGGGAGGGAAAAAGAGAGGGAGAGAAACATCAATGTGTGGTTTCCTCTCACAAGGCCCCCAGCTGGGGACCTGGCCTGCGACCCAGGCATGTGCCCTAACTGGGAATTGAACCAGCAACCTTTCAGTTCACAGGCCGGTGCTCAACCCACTGAACCACACCAGCCATGGCAACTGAACCATTATTATATGAAATATTAAAGGGACTTAGTTAAGAAAAATAAGATAAAAAATATGAACAACAAAATGGCAAAAATACATATCTATCAATTGTTGATTCTAAAAAACAAACTAAGCATAAAAGAACAGAGACAGAATCATGGATATGGAGAGAATTTTGATGGTTGCCAGATGGGAAGGGGGTTTGGGGGAATGGGGGAAGAGGTGAGGGGATTAAGAAGCAGAAATAAGTAATTACAGCATGGCCATGGGGCTGTAAAGTATAGTATAGGAAATGGAGTAACTAAAGAACTTATGCACGTGACCCATGGATATGAACAATGGTGGGGGGATTGTCTGAGGGAAGGGGGGTGCTTGGTGGAGGGAGGCAAAGGGGGAAAATCAAGACAACTGTAATAGCATAATCAATAAAATATATTTGAAATAAAATAAAAATATGAATAATAAAATGGCAATAACTATACAAGTATATCTATTAATAATTACTTTAAATGTAAATGGATTAAACGATCCAATCAAAAGACATAGGGTGGCTGAATGGATAAGCAAACAAGATCCACACATAAGCTGCCTACAACAGACCCACCTCACAATGAAAGACACACAGAGACTGAAAGTAAAGGAATGGTAAAAGATATTTCATGAAAGCCCGGCTGGTGTAGCTCAGTGGATTGAGCACGGGCTGGGAACCAGAGGGTCCCAGTTCGATTCCCAGTTGGGGCACATGCCTGGGTTGTGGGCCAGGTCCCCAGTGGGGGCCATGTGAGAGGCAACCATACATTGCATAAATAAAATTGATTTTTCATGAAAAAATGGGGTGGATGGGGAGCTGGGGTAGCAGTACTTATACCAGACAAGACAAGAGACAAAGAAGGACCTGAAAGACTCAGCAATTCCACTTCTGGGTATTTATCTGAAGAAACCCAAAACACTAATTTGAAAAGATAGTCCCTGGTTGTAGCCTGTGCAAGAAGTAGCCAATCAAAGTTTCTCTCACACATCCATGTTTCTTTCCCTCTCTTTCTCCCTCCATTCCTCTCTTTCTAAAATTAAATAAATAAAATCTTTTAAAAAAGAGGTGGTATATATACAAGGGAGTATTACTCAGCCATAAAAAGAATGAAATATTGTCATCTACAACAATATGGATGGACGTAGAGAGTACTATGCAAAGTGAAATGGGTCAGACAGAGAAAGACAAATACCATATGATTTCACATATATGTGGAATCTAAAAAACAAAACAGGAACAAACTCATAGATACGGAGAACACTTTGATAGTTGCCACATATGAGGTGGTTGGGGGGATGGATGAAAAAGAAGGGATTAAGATACGCAAACTGCCAGTTATAAAAACAGTCATGGGGATGTAAAGTACAGCATGGAGAATATAGTCAATAATATTGTAATAACTATGCATGGTGTCAGGTGGATACTAGACTTATCAAGGTGCTAACTTTGTAAGATACATGAATGTCTAGTCACTACGTAGTATACCTAAAACTAATATAATATTGTATATCAACTGTAACTGAAAAATAATTTTAAAGGAAAACCTGGAAGCTTACCTACTAAACTGTTAACAGTGTCTACTTTTGGGAAGGGGGAAAAGAGAACTACGATTGTGGGTATTAGCCAAAGTGTACCTTAACCCCACCTGTGTGTGATATTTTGAGTTTTTTTTTCATACAAGGAGAATGCTCTAGTGTAACTAAAAATAATTAGAAGGAATAAAGCAAGGAGGTCAAGTCCACTGATAGGAGAAAGAAAGGGGACTCACTCTGAGTCCAGGCTGAGAGGGCCAATGTATTTGCTGCAGTGGTTTAGGAGCTGATGAGTCTAGGAAGGAGCCACTATGGGTAAAACCAGGTTATAGTGGGGACGGCTAGCTGAAATGGTGGCCACTTGATGGCAGAACTTTCTGGGTCACTTTCTGCTCTCTTCCTGAGACTTAATACAAAGGCCTTCAGTACCACAGAGCTCAGACTCTCCCACTTCCACCCTCTTGAACTTCCTGATGCCTGCAAACTCTTTCCGCCTTCCTGGTCCGTGATCCCCACTCTCTGGCCTGATCCAGGACCTCAGCTGCCGAGTCAAAGGCAGAACTCTGGGCTGGCGGTGGTGGGAGGAGACCTGCAGGCTAAGGCAGGGACCCCCTACGCGCCAGACTGGGAGACTACATACTGAGTCACTATGACACGCGGAAAGAGAATATGAGCGGAGTGGAGGGTAACTAGGTTGCGGAGAACAGGGGTGCAGTTACCAACTAAGCCGCGGGAGCTTGGAAGCATCCGCAGTCTTCAAAGTGCGGCCAGGCAGGCTTCGTTTTCGAAAGTAGCGCCACAGCGTTCCCATAGGTCTCCCATTCCAGCCAACCAGCAGGTCTCCCTGTGGCCCACCCCTCGATTAAGAGGCCAATCAGAAGAGGGTATGTGCTTCCCACTGCGTAGGGCCAATTAAAAGATTGCTTATTTTTGACGGACGTGTAAACAGCCAATCGGAAGAGCCGAGGCCTTCTGTTTCAGTCACCAGCAAGATCTAGGTCCCTATACTTTTCCCAACGGTGCGAACCTAAGGTTTGGCTCTGGGAGAAATAACCGAAAAAGAGTCCCAAGCTGGAGGGCAAAGTACTATTTCCCTGAGTTTCCAAGGAGGCTGGCCCTGAGGTCACATGAGTCTGTGGTTCAGCTTTCAGTGCTGCTCTGGGCTTCGTCTCAGTGCCAACCTGAGAAAAGTATTAGTACTGAGAGCGCCTCGGATAATGTTGCTTTGCCTCCTGGCTAATTGCTTCATTTTCCCCCCAAAGTCTGGTGGGAAGAAGCCTAGGACAGAAGTGTCAAACTCGTTTTCACTGAGGGCCACATGAGCCTCGTGGTTGCCTTCAAAGGGCCAAATGTACAGCTCCTTTCCCCTAATTAGGGAGTAGTTACAGCTATACAGTGCTAAAATTACATTCCGCCCTTTGAAGGCAATCACGCGGCTGATGTGGGCCCCGGTGAAAATGAGTTTGACACCCCTGGCTAGGAACATTCAGAGCCTTTAATTAAGAGTGTTGATTTATCTACAGTGAGGAATGGTCGGAATGTTCAACTAGCAGCAATAAATACTGCTTCTAGAACAACCAAAATGTAATATGCGAGGACATTTTTTAAAAACCTGATAGTGGTATTATTACAACTAAATTTACCAGAAAATGCAAATTAAAACTTAAGAAATACCATTTACACCAAATAGTTTGGATAATTATCAATTGTTTAATATTTTGCCACTTTTGGCAAAGAAACTTTTTGTGAGGAAATAGGAATTGCTGCACTTTCGGTGAGGAAACAAATTCTCATTTGCTGTAAGCGGGAACCTAAATTGCACTCTTTAAGAAGGCAACTTAGGCCTGGCAGGTGTAGCTCAGTGGATTGATCGCGGGCTGGGAACCAGAGGGTCCCGGTCCGATTCCCAGTCAGAGCACATGCCTGGGTTGCGGGCCAGGTCCCCAGTGAGGGCCATGTGAGAGGCAACTATACATTGCTCTTTCTCCCTCCCTTCTCATCTCTCTGAAAATAAAATCTTTAAAAAAAAAGAAGGCAACTTAGTAGTACCTATGGAAATGTAAAATGCAGGCAGCCTTTGACTCAGCAATTCTTTCTTTAAAAATCTATACTATATAAGCACTAAACACATGATCAGAGTTATATGTAGTACTTGTAATAGTGAATGGAGACAAATTTCCAACAATAAGTGGATCATTAAATTGTGATACTACCATACTACAAAATTTTATACTGCCATTTTTTTAGCAGAGTATTTTATTTTTTTTAAGATTTTTATTTATTTATTTTTAGAGAGGGGAAGGAAGGGAGAAAGAGAAGGAGAGAAACAGCAGTGTATGGTTGCCTCTCACATGGCCCTCACTGGGGACCTGGCCTGCGACCCAGGCATGTGCCCTGAGTGGGAATCGAACCGGGACACTTTGGTTCCCAGCCCGCACTCAATCCACTGAGCTATACCAGCCAGGGCTATACTGCCATTTTTTAAAAAATGAAGGAAATTTCCATACACTAAAGTGAGAGGAAGTCCACAATACATTGCAAAGTGAAAAAAATTAACTTGCAAAATAGTATATATATTAGCCCACTTTGCTTTTTATAAAAAAAACTATATACAAGTGTGTGGGTATCCATACATCTATATTGTGTGAATATATGTATATTCATATATGTATATATGAATATAAATATTTTGTGCATAGAAAGAGGTCTAGGAAGACACATACCAAATTAAGTTATTCTTGGAAAATGGGAATAGGGAGAGGGAATAAGGAGAAATCTTTCACTTACTACACATTTATGTTTTGTTTGAATTTTGTCAACTAGCATTAATTACTTTTGAATTTTTTATCACAATAAAATATTTTAACAAAATAGGTACTTGTGTAATCAGAATAACCAACAAGGTTATACTTTATATATTATAAATAATTCCTTATAGGTATGAGGTGACTATTTCCTTTAAACATTTCTACTAGAAGAACCTAGAATAAAATTAGGGCAACTAAATCAAATCAACATCGAGTTTCAGCAGGGCACTCACGACTTGGTACAACAGGATGTGGGCAAACAAAATCTAATCAGCCTAAGTGAAGAGTCATTCATTTCTTGGAGAGAAAACTATGTTACAGCAAACTCCATCACATGGGAAAAACTGTGCTTTTACCTTTTTTGGTGGTATCACATGCAGGGATTACCCCTTGGCAAAGATTGGAAGAGATTTAAGATACTCTTCCAATTGTATCTGCAAATATCATAGAGTCAAACCCTCTCATTTTATAATTAAGAAAACAGGCCCAGAGTGGTGAAGCAATTTGCCTAAGATTGCTAGAGCCAATTAATAGCACAGCCAGCTCCAGAACAGGTTGGTATTTCAGGCTTATTACTGTTTCTACTTCTTTTCAGAGCTTTCCTGAGTCCTCATTCTGATGACATGTTAGGAAATATGTCTTAGGAATACTAGACACCCCTATATTTAAATTTTAGAAAAATGCATAATAAGAGAAAAATGTATTATCCCCCCATTAACACAGATGGTCAAAAGTTGACTACATGTGGACAAAAAAACATTATTGGTATAATCATACACCATTTTCTTGAAAAGTAATACACAAATTTCTGTGAACCTAACTGTATTTTATTTTTCACTTAAGAACTACTGTTACCCTGGCTCATGTAGCTCAGTGGATTGAGTGCCAGCTTATGAACTGAAAGGTCACTCATTTGATTCCCAGTCAGGGCACATGCCTGGGTTTCAGGCTGGTCTCTGGTTGGGGTGTGTTAGAAGCAACCCATCAATGTATCTCTCACACGTTTCCCTCTCTTTCTCCCTCTCTTACTTTCTCTCTAAAAAGAAATAAATAAGATCTTTATTTAAAAAAGAATTACTGTTTTACCCAATTTCTGATTGATCTTCAATTGGCAGGATCTCTCTTAATACTTTACCTTCAGTTTCTCTATATCAAGTAGTTGATGATCTATATACAAACACTTAAAACCCCCATAGGAAGTACCGTTTAAAGGAAGCCTGCTCTGACTTAAAGAATCGTTTTGTATTGTTAATAATTACCCCACTTTTGTCTGTTTTGTAAGGAATGAGTTTTCTGTTCTCAAAAGCACAGATAGCCCTGACTGGTATGGCTCAGTGGATTGAGCACAGGCCTGTGAATTGAAAGGTCGCCTGTTTGATTCCCAGTCAGCACATGTGTGGGTTGTGGGCCAGGTCCCCAGTTGGGGGAAAAAGGAAACTAATTGATGTTTCTCTCCCTCTCTTTCTCCCTCCTTTCTCCTCTTTCTGAAAATAAATAAAACTTTAAAAAAGCATAGATAGGTAGATAGATAAATGGGTAGATAGACATATAGATAGATAGATAAATAGATGATAGAGCAGGGAAAGAAAATAAAATTAAAATAGGCAATAACCTTTTTTGTACAAACAAGGCAAAAACAGAGACAAGAATGAGGGATGGTAGGTGTTGTGGAAGGGAGTGGCAGAGAACCACAAGCTAAATTAGTCACAAAGTGTTTATATTTTAATTTTTTTAAAGATTTTATTTATTTTCAGAGAGAGGAGAAGGGAGGGAGAAAGAGCAATGTATGGTTGCCTCCCACATGGCCCTCATTGGGGACCTGGCCCGCAACCTAGGCATGTGCCCCAACCGGGAATCGAACCGGGACCCTCTGGTTCCCAGCCCGCGCTCAATCCACTGAGCTACACCAGCCGGGCTATATTTTAATTTTTTAAAGATTGTATTTATTATTTATTGGATGTTTCTGTGGATAAAGGGAATTAATTAATAATAAACACCTAGATGCATGCATAAACTTGAATTCCTTATAAAAGTATGTTTCTTGCCCTGGCTAGTGTGGCTCAGTGGATTGAGTGCCGGCCTGTGAACCAAAAGGTTGCCAGTTCCATTTTCTGTCAGGGCACATGCCTGGGTTGATGGCCAGGACCCAGATTGGGGGTGTGTGAGAGTAAACGGATCAATGTTTCTCTCTTTCTCCCTCTCTTCCCCTCTCTCTAGAAATAAATACAGTATGCTTCTCAGTTTTGAAGGGCAAGAAGACTTGGATGTGGGATTCTTTCAGGATCCCATTACTGGGCTATAATGGCCAATTTGACTCCAAAGAAAGGGAATTTATCTGACCTGATAGTTAAAAAGAAGACTGGAGCTTCAGCCGCCATGCCAGCTGGCTCTCCAATTCCTCGTATTAGGCAGGGTGTGGGAGCTCTGTGCCGCGGCTGTTAGTCATGTCAGATTTTGGAAGTTATGGTCAGTCTGGGGATGAGCAGCAAAGTTATTCTTCCTATGGAAATCAAGGCAATCAAGGTTATGGACAAGAACCACAAAGCTATTCTGGCTATAGGCAAACTACTATTCCTCGTGTAGACAGAACTATAGCGGCTACTCATTATGGACAAAGCCAATCAGGTTATTCGCAATCCTGCAATGGTTACAAGAATCAAAAGCAGAGCTCATATGGCCAGCAATCTTACAATAACCATGGGCAGAAAAACACAGAATCGTCAAGAGGCCAAAGTGGAAGAGTACCTTCTTATGACCAAACTATGGTGAACAAGATTCGCAGGACCAGAAGTCAGGCTATGATCAACATCAGGGTCCATGTGATGAGCAGTCAAATCATGATCAGCAGCATGGGTCCTATAATCAAAACCAGCAGTTTTCCCTGCCTGAGTGGCTTAGTTGGTTGGAGCTTTATCCCATGCACCAAAAGGTTGTAGGTTCAATCCTCAGTCCAGGCACATACCTAGATTGTGGGTGTGATCCTGCCTCAGGGTGCGTAGGAGAGGCAACCAACTGATGTTTCTCACATCGATTTTTCTCTTTCTCCCTTCCTGTCTCTGTAAAATCAATAAAGATATCCTCAGATGAGATTTTTTTTTAAAGCCAGCAGTTCTGGCTCTGGCTGGGTAGCTCAGTTGGTTAGAGCATCTTCCCAATACACCAAGGCTGTGGGTTCAATACCCATTCAGGGCACATACAAGAAGCAACCAAGAGTGCATAAATAAGTGGAACAACAAAATCAATGTTTCTATCTCTCTAAAATTAATAAATAAAAATTTAAAAAAAAAACAGCAGGCCCGGCTGGTGTAGCTCAGTGGATTGAGCGCGGGCTGGGAACCAGAGGGTCCCGGTTCGATTCCCAGTTGGGGCACATGCCTGGGTTGCAGGCCAGGTCCCCAGTGAGGGCCATGTGAGAGGCAACCATACATTGCTCTTTCTCCCTCTCTTCCCCTCTCTCTAAAAATAAATAAATATAATCTTTAAAAAAAAAAACAGCAGTTCTACCATTCACAGAGGGAATATTACAGCCACCACAAAGATGACTGTCATGATGTGAATAGGTTTGGAGAAGATAATAAAGGATATGGCGGGTCACAGGGAGGAGGTAGAGGGCATGGAGGATATGACAAGGCTACAAGAGGTCCTACGACAAGATCAATTGGTGGTGACCATGGTGGCTTCAAAAAATTTGGTGATCAGGATTATAAACCCAGACCAGATATAACAACTCAATTTTTGTGCAAGGACTTGGGGAGGGTATGTTGACAGATCAAGTGTGGGAGTTCTTTAAACAGAGAGGAATTATCAAGACAAACAAGATGGGAAAACCAATGATAAATCTGTACACAGGGAAGCCAAATGGGGAGGCAACAGTGTCATTTGATGACCTTCCTTCAGGCAAGGCAGCCATTTAGTGGTTTCATGAGGAAGAACTTCATGGCAACATCATTAAAGTGTCCTTTGTCACCAGAACACCTGAGGTAGAAGTGGAGGTGGGCAATAAGGCCGTGAAGGATATAGAGGCCATGGAGGCTTTTGGGGGAGAAGTGGAGATCCCCAAAATGGGGACTGGGTTTGCCCTAAGGCATCATGTGGAAATAGGAACTTTGCTCCCAGGAATTACTGTCATCGGTGCAATGAGCCCAGACCAGAGGTCTCTTGTCCCTCAGATTTCCGGGGAGCAGGCTACAATGGAGAGGAGTTACGGAGGCAAAGGTGGAGGCTGAGGTGGCTATGGTGGAAGCAGGAGTGGGGGTGGCTATGGTGCGGACAGAAGAGGCTATGGTGGAGACTGAAGCGGGGGTGATACAGAGGAGACAGTGATGGCGGTGGTGGCTATGATAAAGACCGAAGTGGAGGCTACGGGAGACAGGAGTGGTGGCAGCTATGGAGGACACCAAGGTGGCTATGGAGGCAAAACCAGAGGAAGAAACAACTACAGAAATAATCTATGCAACTGATAATGCTGATGACTGTCTTGAACATTTCTTTGTCTCTGACATGATCCATAGTGAAATTGCCACAGTTTCTCCCACCGCTTTCCTCATGGCCTCTTGCTGGGTTGTGAAATTAAGGGACATTTGGACTTTTTTATTGGGGTGGGAGAGCTGGGACAGTTTCTTAGTAACTCTCATAGAAATTTTCCCCTTTAGTCTCCAACTGTCTCCTTCCCAACTCTTGAAGCTAAGTGTGTTGTAAAATATTGCCAAGATGGAAAGTGTTTGTGTAATGCTGTGGCAAAGGCTGCTTATTTTGTGGAATTAAAAGACTGGACAACTGGATGTGCCTAGACCTCTTATGTTGTCTCTAGTATTTTCTGGCCTTGTGTAGACATCTCCTGAACTAAAGTGTAGGAAGTAATAAGGTCTACATAGAAAGAGAATGGAATCATGTTTTACTTATACCATGACCACCCTACCCCATACCCAGCCCAGCTTTTAGCATAAGGCTGAACACAGAGGTGGCTATTAATTAGTACTTGTTAAATCAATGTCACCTCTCCACCATTTTGTTAATATTTTCTTTTACAGCTGCTTTTTCTGATTATTCTCTAATTCATTCTCTAACACTGCTGACTATAAAAGTTGCATTTCTCGCCCTGGCTGGTGTAGCTCAGTGGATTGAGCGCAGGCTGCGAACCAGACGGTCCCGGTTCGATTCCTGGTCAGGGCACATGCCTGGGTTGCGGGCCAGGTCCCCTGTGAGGGCCATGTGAGAGGCAACCACACATTGCTGTTTCTCTCCCTCTCTTTCTCCCTCCCTTCTCCTCTCTCTAAAAATAAATAAAAATAAAATCTTTTAAAAAAAAGTTGCATTTCTCTTATTACTCTTCTTTCTCTAATCTCACAGAACATCTAGTCTTCCTATCCCCTCGGATTTATAGTCATTTAACTCTAGAAATGCCAAAACCTCTTCCTCAGTTCTGCCCCACTCTTGTACCCCACCCAAACACTGCTGTCACTTTCATTCATAACATGTAGGCCACATCACTTTCTATACCTTGTTTCCATTCTCAACTAGCTGTGACTTCTCAAATGACAAGACTTCTACCTCCTAGCATTCCAAACCTTCTCCCAAAACCCACTTTGTGTAGGAAGCCATGTCAGAACACATTGGTCAGATGAAAATATCCACCTATCAACAGTTCTCAGAGTTCACTCACCTTTTAGCCTGCATCAAATCTATTTGAAAGAAAAAAATGCAACTGAGCCCTGGCTGGTGTGGCTTAGTGCACTGAGTGCCAACCTGCAAACCAAAGGGTTGCTGGTTCGATTCCTAGTCAGGGCACATGCCTGGGTTATCAGCTGGGTCCCCGGTGGGGGACACACGAGAGGCAACCACACATTGATGTTTCTCTCCCTCTCTTTCTCCCTCCCTTCCCTCTCTAAAGATAAATAAATAAATAAATAAATAAATAAATAAATAATTTTTTAAAAATCCAATTGAGGTTAAAAGCCTATAAAAGAAATACTGTTTGTAGGTGGTATGTGTGGGTGTCTTAGAGGATAAAACAAATGCACACCTGTTTATGTAACCTATAGCACATGAACATACATATACACATATACATACACATATTAAGTATATTCTGCCCAAATTAGCACAAACCCACAAGCTTAAAAACCAAATCTGCTAAATGGGGCACAAACCACAGGTACTGAGCCCTATAGCTACTTCCTGCAAATAGATGCATTCATTACCTCTGTGACAAAGTCAAGTCTAAGTTGCAAGGATGAATAATTATCACTATAGGCAGCTAGAATTCCACTTTTTAAAAATATAAATGTGTCCTGGCTGGTGTGGTTCAGTGGACTGAGCAGCAGCCTGCGAACCAAAAGGTCTCCAGTTCGATTCCCAGTCAAGGCACATGCCCGGGTTGTGGGCCAGGTCGCAACTTGGCGGGGGGCATGTGAGAGGCAATTAATTGAGGTTATCTCTTGCACATTGAGGTTTCTTTCCCTCTTTCTCCCTCCCTTCCCCTCTCTCTCTAAAATATTTTAAAAAATAAGAATGTAAATGCAAAACTTATCACCTCAGGAAATTGACCATGTTGCATGATTTCTGCACAATACCCAGAATATCCTAGACAATTAAAAAAACCTGAAAAAAAAACTGGACACCAGAGGTTTGCTTCACAGTGGTTTAATATGAACAGAGTTGAAGATGACATTGTCTGACAGAAGAATGAACAGTTGCTGAATAAAAGCCCCGAATCAGGATATATACACAGCAGAAATGGGGCCTCAGGCTCTCAGCACTTGTGCACAATGAAAGAAGTAATCTTAAAAAAAAACAGTAACAGAGGGTACAAATCAAAAACGCAGCAACAACACCAACATTGGAGAGGTGGGAAAGGGAGCAGAGCCTCTCTCTTAGGGCTGCATGGCCCCTGGCACAGGCTCGGCAGCTGGAGAGCCGATCTGTCACAGGGAACTTCAACATTTAGATGGGCTCCAAATCCCAGGTCAAAATCCCCTCCTCATCTATCTGCTCTGAATCTTATCTGAATCGGTGATCCTTTTCCCCAAGACCCTGTACAGAGAACTCCAATCCCTCCATGATAGGGCATCTAAGCAGAGAGCCTCCACTTTTGCCCTGACACCACAGACATCCTGCTCCCATTCTACCCCTTGGGATAGATATCGGGCCCCAGCACACCACTACCTCCCTGACAGAAGCCCGGGAAACTTGCCAGTCTGAAGAAGTTGCTTCAGACTCTAACTTTTGGGAAACCCACACCCAGCTGTTATCCCTAGCTCAACTTCTGGGGAGAACACTGGAGTTCCACGGGAAACAAGTTCAGGCAGTTCAATAACCCTGTGACCAAGCTATGGAGGACAGAGACAACTGTGGCCCGTGAGCCCCATTAGACGGCTCAAAATGCCTGAGAGAAGTCAGAGTGTATGTGGTTTGTTCATGTGCTTCTGCCCTGGGGCAGCACTAAGTGGGAAGGGGGAAGAGAGGATGGAAGACAGTGGTGATGCTCTTCCCTGACACCCGCAGATGCCTAGGAAATGATCCACTCCCACCTTCAGGGAGTTTCGTGGCGGAGGTCAGTTGCCCCTACCCCTCAAGCCACCCAGCAAACCTGGAAAGCTGATCCATAAAGGAGCAGGGAAGGGAGGACTGCTGGCCCATACTGACTCACCTGCTGGTGAGCAAGAACAGGCAGCCGGAGTGGGGAGCCACAAAGGAAAGGGGCTCGGCAATGGGAGCTCCCCCCGCTGCCCTATGGCTTTCTGCTGACTCTGAAGCAGCCATGACGACAGGCCCAGAAAACCCGCACACCTTGCTCCCCGGAACAAACTGCTTAGATTCTAGGAGGATTGCTGCCATGGAAAGCAACAAGGGGGAGGGAAAGTAACACAAGAAACTGCTGAAAGAAACTGGGAGCAGGCCTAGAGAAAACAAGGACAGCTTTTGGGTCTCTACCACCTTCCCAAAAAAGGAAAAAAAATCATGCAGGTAGGAGAGGCGGGGTTTTTCCCTGCTCAGTGTTCCTGGTTAAACCTAAGAGTAAGAAAAATCCCCTGGACTTGCAGCATCGGTATGTAGCCAAGTGCCTCAGCAGCACAAGACCCCCACCCCCCGCATTAGCCTTCTAGCATGGGTAAATGCCCGAGAAATTGCCTTCCAGTTCAATCCCCCCACCCACCCCTAACCCCAAGCAAAGGGCATCTGCCTGTGGTTTCCCACCTCTCCTCACAGAAGAGGTTCCTAGCAGAGTGCCCGCGGTGTAGTCAGGTACCAAGGAACACAATGCCAGACAGTCTATCAGGCCAGGGGATGGGCAGCCAACTTCAGATCAAAGAAAGAAAGAGAGGCTTAGTGTAAAAACCAATGTCATTTCAGCAGGAAAGTAGAGGGCAAGTGGTGAAAGGGGCTCCTACTGGCGCACCTTCCCAGGGACGTAGTTCCTGTCAATTGCCTCCTCCTGCAGGAACATATGTAGGCAGCGTTCATTCTGGGCCAGTGGGTGCCCCGCAATTCTACAAAGAGATCAAGATGGTTATCAGCAGTATTTGAGATCAGAGAGAACTTGCAGAGGGATGGGGGTATGGACAGGGGAGAAAGGACAAGGTCAGCCCTAAGGTTCGAGCAAGCGGCATACAGCAGCAGGACATCCCTTCAACCCCAATATTGCAGAGGGGAAGAGGGATAGAGGGGAAAGGAGGGGAAAATCCCTAGACACGTGCAACATGCAGGGCTTTCTCATGCCCTGAGGTACACGATCAGAATTCTGTTCAAAGGAACGGAGCTTTGCTGTCCAGTCAGCCCACCACACAATAGGCAGCATGTCGTATTACCCATTTACAAAAGTGGAGACAGGAGAAACACACAGAAAGAGCAAGATGGAAAAGTAGCCAGAGGAGCCCCCGGGAACTTGGCTTACTTGTTAATAAACTGTTCGAGGCCCTGCCTCCTTTCTTCAATGAAGGACTCCTCAAAGATCCCTTCATCTCCTCGAAAAGGGAGCTGCCGCTTCAAGGCTTTCCCAGGCAGCGGTGGTACTACAATCTGCAGGCAGATGTAAAACATCAGCCAATGGGAGAACTCGGAGAGGGAAGGGGATGGTAAAGCACGGTATTATTCCTCGTTTCCCAAGGCATAGGATCCATCCTACCCCACAGGTAGCAACTTGCAAGAGCTGACCCTAAGAACAGCCAGGATGGCTCAGGTCAAAAATTAATCCAACTGTTTTGGTGGGAGGACAGGTTTAGCATCTCCAAAGAAAGGAAATAAATTTCAAATACTCCTCACTTTCTTTAACAATCCACTATAATCCAAGAATCTAGCGAGGCCTTTCCTGACACTATACTTTCCATTTTCAGCACGTATAGGAGTTAAGTTGCATGACTTTACTAGCCACTCAGTGAAGCAATACTTTCTCTTTAAGATCTCTCCTAAACTTGCCACTTTCAAGTTTCAAAGGTTATCACCCAGATCCAATATATTGGGATTGAGTAGATAGGGTGTGTTCACCCCCTCTGCTGCCTTCAAAATTTCAGACTATAATCGTATATCCTCTCAGCCTATGTAGATCTTGTCCTCCAATGGTGTCACACAGGGAACGGGGCCATACCTTACTATCTCGCTCCAGCTCATTTTTTAGCCACTCAAAGTCACTGTAGCGCCGCCGTACACAGGACTCCTTCAGCTTGAAGATAGGTAGGTTTGTCTACAGGGCAGAACGAGAGAAGAGAGATGGTAAGTAATGTTCAGCCTGTGGTGGCCACCTGTCAGAACCACAAGGTTCCAATGAAGAAAGAGCTCCTATGGACCATGGTCCTATAACCCTTTCAAAACACCACCACATGAACGCCAAACCTTAACCACATCAGGCCTTATCACAGCGAGTGATTAGAAGTCCCTTGCTGTTTAGAATGTTTCCTACAAGTAGACTTGAAGTTACATGTAAATATGTATGTACAAGGGTTTTCACTGCATTTTACTATTTGTAATAATAATAAGCGTCCATCAATAGGTAATTAGGTAAATAAACATAGTATCCCTATATGGTAGAACACTATACAACTATACAACTACAAAAAAGAATGTAAAAGACTATGCCAGTATGAAAAGGTATTAAGCATTATAATCAAGATACAGAACAGTACATATAGCTTGCCTCTATTTGTATTTTTTAAAGGGATCTGTATAAAAATTAATCAAAATGGATCAAAGACCTAAATGGAAGATCTGAAACAATAAATTACGTAGAAGAAAACATAGGTACTAAACTCACAGACCTTGGTCTTAGAGAAGATGTTATGAATTTGACCGCAAAGGCAAGGGAAGTAAAGGCAAAAATCAATGAATGGGACGGTATCAAACTAAAAATCTTCTGCACAGCAAGAGGAAACATCAACAAAACAAAAAGACAACCAACCTAATGGGAGATGATATTTTCAAACAACAGCTCTGACAAGTGGTTAATATCCAAAATATATAAATAACTCATACAATTCCTGGCTGGTGTAGCTCAGTGGATTGAGCACAGGCTGGGAACCAGAGGGTCCCGGTTCAATTCCCAGTCAGGGCACATGCCTGGGTTGCAGGCCAGGTCCCCAGTGAGGGCCATGTGAGAGGCAACCATACATTGCTGTTTCTCTCCCTCTCTTTCTCCCTCCTTTCCCCTCTCTCTAAAAATAAATAAATAAAATCTTTAAAAAAAATAACTCATACAATTCAACACCACACACACAATCCAATTAAAAAATGGGCAGAGGACCCGAACAGGCATTACTCTCAAGAAGACAAATAAATGCCCAACAGGTATATGAAAAGATGCTCAATTCACTAGCTATTAGGGAAATGTCAATCAAAACTGCAATGAGCTACCACCTCATACCTGTTAGAATGGCTACTTTCAACAACACAGGTAATGACAAGCATTGGGAGAGGTTGTGGAGAAAAAGAAACTCTCATTCACTACTAGTAGCACTAACCATAGTAGCATTCCAATGTAAAAATTAAGAATATAGTTACCATACAACCCAGTTATCCTTCTTCTGAATATTTACCTGAAAAATGCGAGAACACTTATTCACAAAGATATATGCATCCCTATGTTCATTGCAGCATTATTCATGGTGGCCAAGACATGGAAAAAACCAAAGTGTCCTTCGAGAGATGACTGTGTAAAGAAGATGTGGTACAAATATGCAATAGAATACTACTCAGCCATAAGAAAAAATGAAATACTGGGCTTCATCCGGGCACTTAAGAGAATCTGAAATGTGTTCGTTCATTTTTCACAGTGTGGATGAGCTCACCTCTGACTGAAGGAAACACTGTAAACAAGGGAAATATCCCAGGAGCAGCTGCTATTTTATGCATTCAGATGAAGATACTCAATCTCAGCTCTCTTAGGGATCTTTAGACCTTGATGAGATCCTATTTGCATTAATGAAAGCTATGAAAGTCAAGTGTTTAGGCCAGTACTGGAGTGTTGGAAGGGTAATGAGATGAATTAAAAGAAACATTTAGTCTGATCAGATAAATCTTTTAATGAGCTTTCCTAGACAGTGAAATTAGCAGAGAAAACTTAGTCTAGGGTAGACAAAGAGGAGCCCACGGAGACGGGGGGGGGGGGGATGAGGACCTTGTACTTAACTCAAGGCTATACGATTCATCAAGACTTCTATTAACCTTCTTTGCTTTTCGAATCATTACAATTTACTATTGTTAATAAGTCAGTCCTCTCTACACACAAGTGAAGCTGTTTAGTTTATTAAAAACAAGCGTTTTGTGAGTGCTGGCTCTGTGCTAGGCACTTTTTCATGTAACTTAACTATCATAACCATGATTTCTGACATCAAAATTAGGCTTACTTGTGACTAACATTCTGTTTTAGTTTCTTGTTTAATTGGCTGTCCTTTCAGCTACTGTCTAATTCCACTGAGGCACAAACAGGGCATTTTATTTTCACCACTGTGGCCTCAGGACTTGGCGGAACGTTGATTACATGAGGCTTTCGGGCTCTGAAATACGCGGTTAATGAATGGATGACCCACTGCCTTCAATTTCCACTCTCTTTTTAGGGCCATTCTTTATCTCCATAACCTTTATCACTGTTTTGTAAAGCCTCACAAGGTCTTTATTTTGTACCCTGTTGTATTCTAGTATATTATTTGCCTCAGTAACACTTACTAAATTTATAGTTGAATACCAAAAAAAGATGAAATACTGCTATTTGCAATAGCACTGAGGCACCCTGAGAATATCATGCTAAGTGAAGTCAGCCAGTCAGAAAATGCTAAGAACCACATGATTTTATTCATATGTGGGATATAAAACTGAAACTCAGAGACACAGACAGACGACCGTATGGTGGTTATCAGATGGAAAGGGGTGGGGGTAGTAAAGGGTAAAGGGGCCAAATATATGGTGATGGAAGACAAATTGAGCTTAGTGGTGGGCACACAATGCAATATATAGATCTAGTATCACAAAACGTATGCGTGAAACCTATATGATCTTATTAACCAGTGTCACATCAATAAATTTAATAAAAGGTAAAAGGGATTTGTATAGGTGTATATATTTATATTTATGAATAAAATATTTATGAAAAGATAGTGAGTGACTTTGGAGAATAAAACTAGACAACTGGAATTGGTGGGCCACATTTTTCACTGTACAGTTTGAATTTATCATGTGCATCTATTACATTTTCAATTGAAAAGCGAATTTAAAAGGCAGGGAAGGGAGGTGGGGTTGGAGGGGGTGGGGGAGGAGAGAGGATGCAGACAACTGTAATTGAACAACAATAAAGTAATTATTAAAAAAAAGTGAATTTAAGTTCCCTGTAAAGACCATGAGATAAGCACTTCCAAGGTATGCCTTCCTCTGCTTTTCTTATCCAAAT
>PVJI01017717.1:0-35141 GCA_004026765.1 Micronycteris hirsuta | reverse complement strand
CCTGATACAGGATAGCACCACCTCGTGGAGGCCCCGCCCTTTCTAGACTGGCATGTATTTATTTCATACTAAGAAATCCAAACCAGTTTCAGAGTGTAGACCTTCACAATGGCTGCCCCCTGCAGAACAGTGTTTCCCATTCGGGGGGAGCTTTGCACCCACCATTCACGCTGTAATTCCACACAGCTGCCCCTCCCCTCCATCTGATCGGTGGAAAGTCAAGATTCAGTGGCGGTGATAGCCAAGCCAAGTCAAGCAGGGGTGGAGATGGTGGTGCTGTAACCCGACCGCGTCTTATGATACACACACCGCCTATTATCACTTGTCTGGTTAAATGCTTTTAACTGCGCAACCGATCTGCTGGTGTCGTGTGGTGACGGGCAGGCCTGGGGCAAGGCCGTCTATGTGCTCCTTTCCGGTGACAGCGGAGCTTATACTCACAAAATGACTGGGGGAAAAAAAAAAGACATAGAATCCCGTCTAACAAGTGGTGCCTTTACCACCTGTGGGGCTAGGACTCGGTTGTGGGATTAAATTGAGTTTTAAAAGAACTAGTTAGGAGAAATACCATTTGGGGGGGATGGGGAAGACTTTTTATGAAAACAGCTTCAGAGAGCAATCACATCTGGTCCTTTTGAAAGTCATGTTCACAAGGTACCTCCATCCAGAGTTAAAGTTGAAGGGACCCTTCCCATAGACCTAGGTTTACCCTTGTAAAAATCTCACACACACACACACACACACACCTGTTAACTGATACTATTTAACTGAATCTCTTTGCACTCAGCTGGGCCTCGGTACCTGAAATGACATAAGATTCCAAAAGCAAACGGCAAGAAGCTGCCCCCACACCCCTCCCCAGGACCCACCCACACTTGGCTGCAGTAGGAATACCGTACTGCCTAGCCCCCACAAGTGCAGCTAGGCACATGGGCCCCCCCCAAACCTGAGGCTCAGCATGACCCCCAGCAGATCCCCTCTCACTAGGTGCCTTGAGTCCCCAGCTGTCCGCACCAGCGTGAAAAGAAACCCAAACGAAACATCAGAGGCTTCTTTCTCACTGCTGGACATGGAAAAGGCATTTCCGTCCCCCCATTTTTCTCAGAGCTTTAACCTGGGAAAACTTGTCATTGGAAGGACTTTCTCCTCTTTTTGAAATGCACAGAAATCCTTCTGAAGACAGATGGGCCTCCGGCCAGCTCTGTGACCCAGGACCGAGTTGCTCAAGGACCTGGGAGCCCCTCTGTGAGATGTTCACATTGAGGGGGTCAGCACCCCCGTCTCCTGGTTTCTGGGGGAGGCTCGTTTCTAGGAGAGGGGAGGGACCCAGTTTCAGGGGGCGCCTTGTTGCTCCAGGTTGAGAAACTATTTGCATTCATTAACACACGAGACGTTTGTTTTTCCTCTGGGTAAGCCAATTAGCGGACACAGATGGTCACCCCGTTACCAGGAGAACCAAGGACAGCTGCGTGTCACCAACGGTACAGTCAAGTCCTCTTACTTGAGGACCAGTGACTGTCTATCTCAGAGACACGTTGACCATTTCCTGCGCTGGGCAGAGGCTTTTTCGTTTGGTATCATCCCATGCGTCTGTGTTTACTTCTGAGGCCTGTGCGTTTGGTGCCATGGCCGAGGGATTATTGCCCAGAACATCATCATCAAGCTTTTCCCCTCAGGTTTTCTTCTTCTAGAGATTTTCCAGTGTCAAGTCTTACCCTTAGTTCTTTAATCCATTATGAGTTGATTTTTGTGGGTGGGGTAAGAGGAGGGGCCAATTTCATTCTTTTGCATGTGGATATCCAATTTTCGACACGATTTGTTTGAAAAACTAACCTGTCCCCCTTGTGGAATCTCAGCACTTTGGTCAAAGAGCATCCGACCGTGTCGGCGTGGGTTTGTTGCTGGCTCTCTCTTCTAATTCACTGGTCACTGCATCTGTCTCTACTCCAGGACCAGGCTGCTTTGATGATTCCAGCTTTGTAATACTCAGGAATTAAAGAAGCATGAGCCTTCCAGATTGCTTGGCTGTTCAGAGTCCTTTGTTGTTCTGTGTGAATTTTATATATTTTTTTATTTCTGCAAAATACGCTAGTGGGATTTCTATAGGGGTTGCATTGAATCCATAGTTTGCCTTGAATAGTTGGAACATTTTAATAATTCTTCTCAAACTGTTCCCAAAAAATTGAAGAGGAGGGAACCTTTCCAAGTGCCCTTTTCTGCATTCCCGTGACAAGGGCTGACCAAGGCATGACAAGAGAAGAAAGCTACAGGCCCTTGTCCCTGACGGACAGAGACACAAAGTCCCCAGTGAAGTACCCGCAAACCGAGTTCAGGAGCACAGTGGAAGCATCTACACCTGTTCAGTGAGGTGTACGGCTGGGCTACGGGGAGGTTTTCACATAAGCCGTCAGTCAGTGTGATAAACCTCGTGAACAAAAGGGAAGGGTAAGGCCCGGCTGGTGTAGCTCAGTGGATTGAGCGCGGGCTGGGAACCAGAGGGTCCCGGTTCAATTCCCAGTTGGGGCACATGCCTGGGTTGCGGGCCAGGTCCCCACTGAGGGCCATGTGAGAGGCAACCATACATTGCTCTTTCTCCCCTCCCTTCTCCTCTCTCTGAAAATAAATAAATAAAATCTTTAAAAAAAAAAAGGGAAGGGTAAAAATCGCACAATCGTTTCAACAGATGTGGAAGAAGCATGTGACAAAATCCAACGCTATTTCCTGATTAAAATACCCCGCAAACTAACAGTAGAAGGAAATTATGCCAACACAATAAGGTTCGTTAATGGAAAGCCGACCGCTGATATCACACTCAACGGTGAAAGACCGAAAGCGTTTCTTCTGAGAGCAGGAGCAGGGCAAGGATGCTGCGCCCGCCACTTCCGGTCCGTGTGGCTCTGAGCGGCCTAGACAGAGCATTAGCCAAACAAATAAATGAGTAAAAGCATCTCACTCAGAGAAAAAGAAATGAAATGATCTCCGTCAACAAATGACGCTACCTTATATGTAGACAACCGGAATATTCCACAAAAGAACCACTGGAACTCCAGCAAAGTTGCAGGATACAAAATCAACAACAGAAAAACTCAGTTGCATTTATATATATTAACAACGCACTATCCAAAAAGGAAATTAAGAAAACAGTCCATTTACAATAGCATCAAGTATATATATATATATATATATATATATATATATATATGGTAATTAACTTAAGGAGGAGAAAGACTTGTACAAATGAAAACAATAAAGCATTGCTGAAAGAAACTGAAAAAGACACAAATAACTGGGAAGAAATGATCTCCTTTCTGAACGGTGCATGTTGGCCCCTGTGCGTTGATTAACCCCAATCTGCAAACATGTACTTAGCCAGTTCAGCTCTGAGCAGCCCCGTACACGTTAATGGAATCACTTTACAGTTGCCAATGGGTCCAAAAGCAGCCTCCTGCTGGGATGAAGCCGGTTAGGTGGGTGGCTTGATGCGGAATAGAGACCTGGAGGAGGCACCATGGAGACAGAGAGCAGACAGGGAAGTACGGAATCTGAAGAAGGCACTACATCTTAGCAAGAGCAACAACCGATCAGGTTGAGGTTGCTGAACCCACTGATATGCCTGCAGAAAAGCAGGATTTTTCAGGACACTCTGGACCACTCTGGATTCAAAGAAAAGCACAACTAATGCAGAGGTGTCGGGGGCAGGTTCTGAGAGAGGAACTGGGAGTGACCACTGGAGCCAACATGGAAATGGTCCTGAGCCAGCAAGAAACAGTGACAGGCATTACCTAGCAGTGTAAAAAGAAAAGCTTACGCGGTAACAGCAACCGCAAGAACACTGTCTATCAAAAGCGTGCCCGCCCCCATGAACTTGAGGCACGAAGAATCTTTACTCCATTGCCCATTTCTGTCTCTGTACAGTTAGCTGAGGTGGCGCTCATTTCCAAAAGTCATTCCCAAGGAAAACGGAGGCCCTGCCCTCAGCTCTGAAGAAGCTAAGGGCCCTCGGCCCCAGAGCGATGCTTTGAGAAGGGACCAGCAGCCGAGGCGAACGCTCTCCGGGAAGGAAAGGCGATTCCAGGCCTGGGCCCCGCCATCCATTGCACCATATCCATGTCCACAGTCTCCATCACCTTACAGGCATTTACTGTTCCCCGTGGCATGGGGAGTGCAGGGGACAGGGGATGAAAGCCAGCCTCTGCTATCGCCAAGGCTGATAAGGAAGGGACACCGTGTGAGACACAGTGACGTGGGGGAGGACAGCGACAGTAGGGAACCTTGCCTCTCCTCCTACCCATGAAGAGGCAAACAAAATTGGTCCTGACCCTTCAGCTTCTTTCGCTGCTCTTTCCAATGGGCTCAGGGAGAGCCTCCGGCAGACTCGGCGCCAGGGAGGAGGGTGGGGCGTCACTTACCGAAGTCCTGTCACATACGGACGGTTCATCTGACTTTGGAAGCTATGAAGGTAAATACCAGATAATCAAACCAATGTTTGTTGTTCATGCTTGCGGCAAATTGAAATCTATTCACAAAAGGGCTTTCCAGCCGTTAAAAGAAGAAAAACCACTGATAAGCAATGGAGTTTCTTAGGACCTACAGATATTACCTGGCTTCCCAATTTCCCATAAGAAAGGCCTTCGAGAAGACAGGACCTGTCACCCTCGCGAGTCTCCAGCTGTGCTTTAGTCCTCATTTTAGCTGCCTGCCTATTTCCAAAGTCCCCTTGACAATGATTTATGTCCTGAGGAGCCAGCCCTTGCAGTTAGAAGCTCTTCAAGAAGCGTAAGTGATGCTGCAAAAACAGGTAACTTCTTTGGCCCGTGGGCTCGGGAACTCCGCCGGCATTTTTCATACGCCGTTCACGGCCACGCAGAGAGTGGGTCGTGAAGCCGCAACTGGGGCCCCGCTCAGGGAGCACGGGCTGGTGCTAATTAAGCCATTTGGGCCACGGCCAAGGGCCTCTGCAGGAAGAGCTACCCTCCTTTCCTGGTGTGAGAAAAAGATATCGCCGTCCTTGAGGAGGACATTTCAGTAATAGTTTCAATGTGCAGAGGAAGAGCTCCTTGCTCTCCTCCCAACTCTCCCACACTATCTCACAGGACACCAAACACTCGTCGTGAGCTGGACGAGCAACGGCGACCTCCGTGCTACAGGTGACAGCAACGAAGCAACCGCGTCTCTGCAGTGCTGTCTAGTTCATCAGGTGCTTCCGCGGCCTCCTTCACCATTGGTGGGCCCCCAAGCAGGTGCCCAGGTGACAGTCGTCACCGAGGCCCCTGAAGGTGTGCCGTCATCTCCTCTGGGGATTCTTCAGGGGCTGGCAGCAAAGTTTATCAGCAATAATACAGGTAACTTCCAATCTCCTCGGGAATGCTTCCCTTCCGGAAACATCATCGGACATTCCAAGGTGTGCTGCACAAATCCACGGCAAGACGGATGGAGCATCCCCGGTGTGGACGGCAGATTGGCTAGACCACGACACTCGGGGGAGAACTGCTCCTGCAGCCCGCCGTTCTCCGCTAACCTCAACACTCCGCAAATGCACAGATAGGGCAAGAAAGGCTGGCTTTCCGGCAGACTCCCCACAAAGGCACGTCCGTAGCCAAGTCCACGATGAGCCTAAGGTGGCCGTTGACGGATGTTTAACACGTGAACCCTAAGAGGGCTACAGAAGAGTGTTCCGAATTCACAAAGCGGTTGTTAACACCTGTCCTAATCCCTCGGCCAACTCATGTCTGCTGAACTGCTACTGCTCACCAGTTGCAATGCCAAGCACGTGAAGGATTTAAGCACGAGTGAGACAGGATCCTTGAATTATTACACAAACCGAGAACATGTATGTGGTGAAAAATATTCAGCGTTCCATAAATACTCATCAAACAAGCAGCTATTAAACTCAGCGCCTGCCCTCACAGAATTTATAATCCCTAGATAAATAAAACACTACGATTATTGTCACTACTAATTCTTATTACTGCCATGTTATCATTTATTGTTAATAGTGGTGTTTATGACAATAATCTAATTTATGTACCAATATTCAGATGAATACTCCTGTTCATCGGTATTTTTTAAAAAAAATAGCAAGGAACTAATTAATTAATAACAATTCACAATATTTAATTCAGTATTTCCAAAGTATTGGGCTGGCCAAAAAGTTCATTTAGCTTTTTTTCTGGACGATGGCTCCAGAAGGGCTCCGCTGTCTTTAACTTCATTTGAAACAATTTTGTTAGATTATATTGTGGCAGCTGTCCTATCAGCGCGAGTTTTAAAAAAACCTAACAGAATTGGTGAATGTTTGTGCAGCCAGTTTAATATTGAAGATGGAAGAAAATACACAACATTTTTGGCATATTATGCTTTATGATTTCAAGAAAGGTAAAAATGCAACTGAAACGCATAAGAAAGATGTGTGCAGTGTGTGGAGAAGGTGCTGGGACTGATTGAATGTGTCAAAAGTAGTTTGCGAAGTTTCTTGGTACTATTGACAAAAAGTTCTTTGCTGTGGGGCTGTCTTATGCATTGGAAGGTGTTTCGCAGCACCCCTGGCCTCTCCCCGCTAGAAGCCAAGAGCAGGAGATAGCAACATACTCAAAATATCCAAATGAAGAAAATTATTAATGAAATGAAAAATGTGCCTTTCATTTTATGGAAAAATCTAAACAGACTTTTTTGGCCAACCCAGCACTAATCTAGGCCTTGAAACTACATCTAAGGTACTAGATTTTTTTTTTTTTAATTAAAAAGGCAATCCTTTTCCATGGGCCCTTAGATTAATTCAATCTTTTCATTGTTATTGTCACAGTGTGTATCGTGCTAGACCTTCAGAATGCATTTGTTTAATCTCTTGGCCTCTGCTTGGCTGCAAAAGACGCAGCTTCCTGGGCGACCCTGCAGGTGCTTTGGCAGACACACCAGAAGGTCACGGTGAGAACTGCGGGGATGCGAGCGGAAGCGGAAGCGTGACAGGGATGGTGGGGTCCCAGCTCAGCCTCGGGTGGGAAGCGTGCTTGTGCCTGAAGGTGTGCAAGCGCTAGGGATGAGTGCAGATGTACAAGTGAGGAGGAGACAGTGCAAGGGCGCACAGCTGAGAAAGGGTAGGAAACACCACAGCTGTATCTCCCCACGGCCGCGGGCCGGCCCAGAAAGAGAGAGACGGTCAATGAACTGACCGTCGTGCTACTGTGACGAAGAGCCCGGGTCTTGGGCTCCACCAGTTCCGCGGGCGCGCGCTGCCTCCAGAGCTCAAGACCACCGCTGCGTTCCCAGCTGAACTGCTGAGGACTGAGGCCCATCCGCCTGGGCTGGTGTGCGCAGGGTGTGTGCCGGGCGAGCACAGAGCAGGGACCAGGAGCAGCCACACCTCAGTGGCCAGCGAAGGGCCAATGTCCCTTTTCCACCAGGCCACTTAACCTTTTGCTGCACTTTCAGGTCCCCCAAAACTGTTTATAAGCCCCAGTCATTCTTCATTTACTTAATAAAGAAAACAACAGGGGAGCATTTTTTAGCCACCCTCCCCACCCTACGAAAGCAGGAAAGCAAAGTCCTTCCACCTCCAGGAGACTGAGGGCCTTCTCACAGCCAGGGGTCACCCCTCCCCACAACACGCGCACACTTGGCCTGCCGTGGAGAGCCAGGCGCAGGGTCTCCGGCTCCCTGGCTGCCATTCTCTGATTGACAACCGAGAAAAGCCCCGCCCCCTACTCCAGCTCCCTGCGCTGTGACCTCCTGCCCTGTTTTCATACATCCGCTTCTTGTCCGTCCCGTTCGGACTTGATCCTGAATCTGCCTTTCACTCCATCTGACCTTGTCTGGCATTTACATAAATTCTGAGCTTCTGTTAAATGTCCTGAAGTTCTTTTGACTTGTTCTTTATCTTTACCACTGAAAAATAAACCCCTCTCCACAAAACGCGCGCGCGCGCGCGCACAGACCAAGAGAAGTCTCAGGTTTTCCAATGCTGGGCTCGTTTATACGCCATCTGTGTCCCCTGTGCCACCGTGATCTGAACGGGACCTGCCTGAAGTGGGGGCCGATTTTACAGTCCCGTTGCCTCGCATTTTCAGCCTCGTTACAGGGCCTAAAATTATTTGCTTTGCCTCTCACTCGGAAATGTAAGCTTTTTAAGAGTAAAGTCCCGCTATAAATAGAACTGCTCTGAAATTACCCGTGGCACCTAATTAAGAGGCACTCATTTCAGCACTCAGCTGTTTCCTAATTCTCCAGGACCTGCCGGGGCCACCCCGAAATTCAGAGAACACGCCTCCTTATTCCAGGCATGTCACATCAGGCTGGGAGGCAGCCACCGGCCTCCTCGATCAGGATCAGGCTGCTGTGGGATAAGCTATCTGGGAAGTGGGCCCCCACCAAAGGGGTTTCTTTCCCCAACCCAGAAGCGTGGAGACCAACAACAGAACCTTGGCTGTGCAGTCGCCCCCCTCCCCCCACCACCAGGAACGGAGCCCGGCCTTTTCTCCTGTTGCCATACCAGCCCAGGCCCCTGCCAATGGCATCAGCCAAGTTCACAGACACGCACGTGGCAAGTGGACCTTCTCCAGGGGCAGCTAGTCTCTCGAATCACACGTGGGTTTTTCTGTCCTTGGCAAGCCTGCCGTGCGGGGACTCTAGCGGGGCAAGTAACAGATAGAAGGAAAGATGTCTTAAGTCCCTTACCTGCGACCGCACCTGCAGCTCCCCTGCCTCTACCCAGTGCCAGCCGGTTACATTAGTCGGCTGCTGCTAGCGCCACGCCATCAATATTTAAAGGGGAAAGGGACCGGTAGGCGGCAGGGAGGGGGCTTGAGAAGTCTTTGTTTCCCGGGGAGGCCTGACCGTATCTCCTTTCCTTCTCTAGTGACTAATGGTCTCTGAGCCTGGAGGCCTGAATGTCAAGGCCCAAAACAGGCCTTCTCTGCATAAGAATAGGAATGCGAAAAGGAAGAGGAGAAAGCGGCCAGGAATCTGGGGGAAAGGGGACAAAGAGAACAGAGGGAGAGGAGAAAAGAGGCCTGTGACGGGGAAAAGCAAATAAGATGAAGAGCACATAGGAGAATTGATGGCATAAACGGGAACGCAGACAGAACACAGCCGCACTAACCGAAGCACAACCAAATGCTTCTACAGTCGTCTCAGGGGAAGGCAGCCCGCATTCCGAAACGGGAGGGAAGAGACAGACGCGGACCGTCTTTTACCTCTGGTGAACACCGCTGGACCAAGGGCACCGCGTGCAGGGGGCTCCCCGACCAGCTCTGGGGACGGAACGCAATTACAGAAGCATGTTATTTTAGTGCCGGAAGGGCATTTAGAGGTCACCCAACTCGGCCTCCCAGTTAATGGAAGAGTTCTCTGCAACTTTTCAGATCTGTGACATTCTGTCCTCTTCTTGTATGTCTCTTAAAGGGAGGGGTCTCTACCCAAAAAGTTGTGTTCATTTTAGAGACTGCTCAGATTTAGAAAGTTCTTTCTTCTTTTGAACAGATAATTGGTCCCAAAGAGCTTCCTTCTAGTGGTCTTACTTCTGCCGACATGCAGAAAAACGGCAGGAAAAAAACAACATATAATAAGGGAGGGAAAGTGTAGTGGAAGGTCACACAATTGCAAAAAAAAATGTATAAAGAAAAATGCATGAATATCGAAAAGGGGTGAAAATTGTGATTCTGAAGAAAAAAGAAAGTTGCGCCTGAAAAAAGGAGAGAAGAAGTTACCCACCGTGGAAGGAAGAGAGAGAAATCGGGAAGAATGTTTTACCATCCGATTAATTTTATTTCAATATTTCCCTGATGACTTTTACGTCTTCTCTGAAATGGACCTTTATGGTTCTGGAGAACAATGGTAGCAGCTTAATTGCCTTTTTATGTTGTAATTCTGAAAGTATTATTTTTCCTCTAATTTTTCAAACGCAGCCATGATCTCTGCCATCCAGCTTTGGATGTAAGAATGACGAAGCTGAATTTGTGATTCTTCTGTCTGACATGGCCATCGCACGCTTGGAGATACAGTGATTGCCTTTTTCGTTTTTCAAGTGTTAGTAATTTCTGCGCCATAAATAAACTGCATGTTCTCTGGTTCATAAACAATTTCCATCTGGGGCCCAAAATTAAAATGGTTTTGGCTTGATATGTATTTATGTATTGCCAGTATCTGAAATGTATTTAAAAGGGAGGTTTCATCCACCGTTAACTGGTTCCTAGCCACAGGTTCCTGAATTTTCAAATACCTACTTATTCATATGTCCTTAGTGCAAATACATCTTTATAGAAACCGTTTATTTTTCATTTCTTCCCTACACAGCAGAAAGCAAGCCATAAGTATACATTATTCGTGTGAAGAAAATCGCCTCACATAAAATACACTTAGATGATAAGAATCACGAAGACAAAAGCTGCATTAAGGAGATCACTACCCACTTGTGGAGTTTAAAAAAAAAGTCTGGTTTTTCTATCCGTTTGTCAGAAATCTCTCAGTTAGAGAAACATTGGAGAGCTAGAACGGCCAATGGGGAAAAGAATGTCCCCAAAATTATGTCACTGAAAGTAAATGCTTTGTTATGAAAGCCCTCCGAGTTTTATATAAAACCCTCTTTAATCAGCTTGAATAGACTCTTCAACATGAAAATTACACAGAGAGCCCCGTGTGATTGCATCATTTGGATATTAATTCAGTTCAATGAGAAAATGTCTCCTGTGGTTTTTCACACTTAAAATTTTTTCATCCTGATTTTTTAAATTGTATTGCTCTTCATGAAAAATAGCAGCATATTGGGACATCAGGGGAAAAAATGTTTTTTTGAATGTGAGGAGGACAGATTTGAAACCCAGGTGGGCAAAAACAGGATTTTATCACCAAACAAAAACAAAAAGCAATGAGATTTCTCTTGTTTCAAGAGGCGGAATGAACTCCCTGAATGCAAATGGTAAATCAGTGCTGTCATTGGACGGAGTAGATCACATACCGTGGTAGTTTTTGAGCCAGTTCCTAAGTACCCATCCACGTGGGCTGCTGAAATTTTTCAAGTTCAAGAACACCTACAGTGGAAAATGACCATTCTCAATAATAAGCTCTGAGAAAAAGTAACAGCTACTCTAGTCCCCCACTCCAGGACTCAGCCTGTTTGCCTCTGTCTACACTCGCGCTTCTGCTGCCCGACGTGGAGGCCCTGTTTCCGAAGTGGACAGGGGTCCGTGTGGGCACGAGGCCAATCCATGTCAGCGTGGAGGCTCCGGTCACCGTTCCTGCTTCCCACACGTTCTTCTCCGCTGCCAGTCACCTTCCATTGAAGAACAGGCCCCTCTGCTACCTCCTTCAGTTCTCTGCCCGTGACACTTCTTCCCAAGGGCACAAAACACTTTATGCTGCCTTGGCTTTGCAGCCATGACCCCTCACTCGGTGACCTTGCCCAGCCTCTTCCGCTCCCTGCTGAGCTGACCCATCAGGCTAGAACCCTCTCGGGCCTCTCCAGACTTCCTGCCATGTTGTATCTTGAAGTCTGTCTATATTCACAATCACTAACTCAGGCATTAAAAACCCAAAAAGTACAAGTTACCACCTGTGCATGGTTCCCAGGGTGGAGGGGAAGAAGAGAGAGAGAGAAAACAGGGCTACATATTCTCGGCAGGTTAGTCTCTGCGCGTGGCGAGACAGAACAGTTATTTTTATTAAAGCATGCCCTGATGTTTATTTTCTTAAAACAGAATCATAACTCTTAAAAAAAGGAAAGATATATTCGAGCATCAGGTGCAATTTCTGAGAAATCATCCAACGAAAGGAAAAGCATTCTTTTTCATGGCAGTGCCTCAGGGTGGATACGTGTGTGCAGGAGGGCAGACGGGCTGCAGGGCCCTGACGGAAGAGAAGCTATTTAAGGCATCCTACGTTCGGGGTGGTATTCTGGGAAAAGGTAAACTTATAATGAATAGGAAATAGTCCTGGCCATTAAGTTGACTGGCATTAGTAAAATCAATTAGAAACTGTCCAAATATTGAGGAAGAGCCTAAGCATAATGAAATCAACGGGTGATCAATTAAAAAAAAAGGTTGTAGACTACCCTAGTTACCTCCATCAAAGAGAAAATATAATTCTAAAATCCCTGGGATCCAAAGTTTGAGAAAGGATTAATCAGTGAAGTTATTACTATTGGCCCCAGCATTTCCTCACATTGCTTTCTGTAAATTAAAAAAAACAAAACAAAAAAACAAAAAAAACCCGGGGATACTTCCATGTTCTTAACCTTTAAGAAGGCCTGTCTGGTAAACAAAGAGCAGCTTCGAATTTGTTCCATCCTGCTTAAATGAAATGGGATGGACAGTAGCAACCTGACCTTGGCCTATTTAATTCCTATGGTTTAACAAATGTCAAAATGCAGTTGGTTTTCGGAAGCCTTCAGCAGCAGTAAAGTACCTCCAACTGCTCGGCTGGAGGTCTTGGGCCAATGACAAAACCCGAGATGCAGACCCTGCTGGCCACTCAGCCCTGAGCTTAGAAAACGGCACAGAACTCCGTGCTGAATACGAGAGATCTGGGAAAGAACTTAAGCCAAAAAGCCTGCCTTGGCAGCACTGGAAATTCATACTTTTTTTCCCGTCCTCTTTCGCTCCTTTTATCACTGTGTCCACGGACATGTTTGGAATGCTGTCGGGAGCCACGCACTGGTGTTGACACCACCAAAAAAATAAATAAATAAAAAATCTCAAGGGACTGAGGAGTGGAGAATTAGAAAGATCTGGTGGAATTAGAAAGATTTTACGAGAAAGCTGAGTCTTAAAGAGAGCTTCGGAAAGAAAGCCTACATCCCGGCAACGCTTTTGTAGGAATGAGGGTGTCCAGGGGCCCGTTCCTATTGGCTGGAGATTCTGGGGCAGCCGGACCGCATTTGGAACTGGGCCGGAGGAGGGAGGGAATCCACACCAAAATTAGGGCAAAAGCTCTGAAACGGAAAGCGTGGAGACACTAACTTGCTCACCAACAGTCTTTTTGAGTGACAGTCCTTTCTGGTAGCGAAGAATTCAGGAGACGAGTCAGACCCTGCACGCGAAGTCCCGCCCTCGCAGATGCCCTGGTCTGTGCCGTCCACCCCCGGCTGCTGCTCGGTCCTTGGCAGCCCAGAGAGGAGCAGAGCGCCGACCCACTAGCTCAGCTGCAAGCAGAAACATTCTCCTCTGATTCCATGTCCATTCCAACCACTCAGGGCCTGTCCCCACAAAGAGCACCTGACCAGGGTTTGCCCACATGCTGCCCATCAGTCAGGGGTGGTCCCGATGGGCAAGCAGGCCCCCTGGGCACCCATCAGGTGCCCCGTGTCAGACGTCCCGGAAGGAGACCTGGTGAAGTTGTATCTCTTTGCTACAATTCCAAAGACAGAACAGTGAGTCTGGACCCAGCAAAAAAGCAGATGACCCCAACGGGATGAACATCAAGTTTATAACATCTGGGTACAATGCAGATTTCTAAGCACACTTGGTATAAAAGCCAAAGCTAAGTGTTCAGTCATGGGGAAACGTCCACGCTGTATGACTGAACAGACACAGCAGCGTATGGGGCAGCATGGAAACCGTATTCGGGGCGAAGCTGTACGTAGGCAGGGTGAGGCAAAGGCGGGGTTAAAGTTGTCGGTATGCGAAAGTTTATTTTTGTATTATTATTGATCGATTATTGTGCTGTTCTCCATACAGACAACTGTAAACCTCCTTTTGCCGCACCTCGTCACTGAAGTGTGTAAAAACATGTGACGCTATAGAGGGCTCGTCAAGTAGAGGGACCTTCTGGCAACAGGAGCAAAGGCATTTTCCCTTTGTGATTTTCTGTGTTTTCAAGCAGTTTTTGCTGTTACATTCAGGAGTTTATATCAAAATGTTATATCCATAAATAATTCTATAGAATTAAACAATCCAAGGTTGGATCACGTACAAGAGACGCATGTATATCTGCGTCTGGTCGGTGGTTATAGAAAAGTAGTCCCTTTACACTTGTAGACTCATTGGAAATTACATTTTTTACTATTAAAGAATGAAATGGATATCTGGAAACAACATATTTGCCTTTATTAAGGGAGGACAGCGTCTCTAAAATCTACTTTAGGCAAAATAAAGGCGTATCCTGTTCAGTGCGGCGTCTCTTGCTGACGGGCACTGGAATAAAACCCAGACTGTGAATGCACATCATCTTCTGACTTTCCCGCGCTCGAGTGTGCCGTCGGCATATTCTGTGGCCCTCCCCGGCTTTGCCTATTTCAGAGCAGCAGATGGGTGTGGAGGCAGAATGCGCTCTGAAACATTTACTCCTCCCACTCACGGTGTGTGCCCACGATCCCCTTCTCCTGCACAGCTTCCCTTTGACGGGCCGCAGCCAAGGCCCGATGCAGTTAACCCACTGAGAGCAGGTGCGACGGTTGGTCCCTTGCAGTCCAAGGGACGTCAGGAGATTGAAATGAAGTCAGCTTCCGAATGCTGATTGGGGCCCATCTGGAACCTTGTTGCATTTTCTACTGTGAAGAACCCAGTGGAATAAATTGCCATGGCTTCCCAGAATGCCAGTTTGACTAGAAAAGAGGGCGGGGTTAACGGCGTTCTTGCCGAGGTCCACTCACGGAAGGGACCGGTGCGCGCTGTCGGAGAACTGCCCAGGCCACACTGCCGATTGTACCCAGAGCGGCCTCGTTTGTCAGCTCTTCCGGTGTTGTAAAGAGGCTACTCTCCTCGCAGGGTACTTTCCTTTATATTTTTAATGCAAAATCATACGTTGAGGGTCCAAAAGTACTTTTTAATTTAATTCATTTGCAATCAATGCACTGTTCTGTGAAACCAAGTCTGAGAGGAACCTAATATGCATCATCTGTCCCCGGAGAAGTATAGAATTTTAACGTCAGTGTTCACTCTCAGCTATGGCTGATGCAAAATACTTTAAGCATCCTTGCCTTCAGAATGAACAATAACAGCAACGAAGAGGGCAATGATTTAAAGAGCAGAGCCATTATTATGTTTCTACTGTAAACACTGCCTGAGGAATTGCTGATGCTTTTTAGAGGGGAGCCAAGGGTGGTAGAGAGAAACAGTAAACTTTTTTTTTAAACTCATTCTAAATTTCTTTCCTATTCCAAGAACTACTTTTGGGGGGGGTCACTGCCATGCGTTTCATCTGATCTCCAAAAAAGTTACCATCTCATACAGCGTGGGGCAAAAGTAGGCCCACAGCGGTGAGTTCACAGAACACTGGTTATTCTTGTATTATTCAGTATTCATTATTGTATTGTTTTCTATACAAACAACTGTAAAGCTCCATTTGCCCCACCCTGCATACCGGCTACTTTGAATAGAAGAAAGGATCATGAAATGATATAAATGACTGGAAATAAAAATGCATTAGAACACTGAAACCCTATCTCATTGCAGCCTAGCAGTCGAAGGGCTTCCTACAGGCAGCAGGAACCAGAGCTCCAGCTGACTTCAGCGGAAAAGGAATTTGGTATAAAGGTTGTTTGAAAATCTCTGAGCATCACTGGATACGCTGAAACACGGGCTTGGGAGAGAAGACCGAAAGATTTCTACAGCCAGATTCCCAGGCAAAATCATTTCAACAGAAATAGCTTTTGCTGTGTAACAAGTCATTCCAAAATGTGGTGGCAACCATTTGTGCAGCTCACGCTTTTGGGGTCTGACCGCTGGGCGGGGCTCCCTCGCGAGCTGCCTTCAGTGCCAAGGAGCTTGGTCGCTCTGCCTCTGGGGGCTGATGGACCCCACGGGGCTGGGGTTCTCATCCGCCCGCTGGCTCACCCAGGCCCATCCGCAGGGCTGCTCCACGGGCTTCCAAGAGAGTAAGAAATGTGCGGCTGTTTCCATTTCACAAAGAAACGGATACACTTTTGCACCCACCTTGACTCTCGCTGTGGTGTGTCAGATCCCACAATGCAACCTAAGATATAATATGCTGAATTTAAACAACTGGCTTTAATTAATTAGGATCGAGTTATCCTCCTTAGGTGGAGATACACTGTTCGATTTCATAATTGTAAATGTAATCAATATTAACCATAAGAAATATTAAGCAATTTATGTGCAATAATTCTAGTGTCCATTTCTCTGTTCATTTGTTTCATATTTTGAAGTACATTGGTCTTTAAAATAGTTGGCACAAACATATAAGTTTTCACTTAAAGATAATGAGCAATCTCCAAAAATAAATAATCCCAATTTTATAAAGTTCCTTTTACTCCAAGTAAAATAAATTTCACTTGATAAACCAAGTGCTTCTATATTGAATAAGGTATGGTTTGTTTCTTCCAACTATATCAACACGTTGATATAGTTGGGAGAAACAAATAATGTCTAATTAACGAATTATTTTTAAGACAGGCAAAATTATTTCCATATAAATCTTAGAATCACAGCATCAAGTTCCTCAAAGAAATATTTTGGAATTTTTATTGGAACTACTTTAGATTTATAGGTGGCTTCAGAGAGAATTGACAATTTTTATATTGGGTGTCCCCCTCCATGAACATGGTATAACCCTCCATTTATTTAGGACTTCAATTTCTCCCATTAAAGTGTTTTATCTTTTACTGTAGAGGTCTTGTAAAACTTTAGGTTAATTCCTGTAGGAACTTACTGATGCTTTATTCCATTAAAAGTTAATAACAGCTACGACAATTTCTTCTGGTTAACTCTTTGTACGGTGCGCTGCTTTCTTTCCTCACACTTCAAAATGTTCAAACCCTTCTGTAAATAGGATGCAATTAATTTTTAATCTGATGTGTTAGTTCCTATATTTTAACTAAATAAGTTAGTCAACTTGAAGACATAAAATTATAAGTATATAATGCATTATACAGTATGCTTATACCTTCCATTTTCCTATGTGCATTTTTTTGTTCCACCTGAAATTTTTTCCTTCATTTGACATATTTTTCTTCCCTTCTGTTTCTTCTTTGGATGCAATTAAAGAACCTTGGACTACTGCAGGTCTGTTTGACGCTTTTCTGACTTACATGCTATTTTTATCATTTTTTAAATTCTTGTACTTTCATTAGGGCCAAACCTGCAGCTAAATGTATCTGTATAATTTTTCGCTTATAGAACTTTAAGATACTTTTTCTTCAAATCTGCCAACCCAGTTTTCCTGAAACAATCAAGATTTGACTCCGTGTCCCGGAAGAGGGTTTGCTTCATCCCAGCCAGGGTGAGTCTGATACACCCCGGGGTCTGGAGTTCGTTTGGACTGTTCCCATGCATTGCTTCTGCTGATTCTGGCTCCTGCCAATTTTCTCATTACATGCCTTATCATTTTAAATTATTGGCTAGCCAATTTTATCTTTAAAAATACCCTTAGAGTCTGTCACATGGTGTACCACTGTCTTCTTCAGAAAGGGTTTTGCTTCCTGCTTCAGGCTGCCCGTGGACACTGGCAGTGTGGGAAGAGGGTCTGAGGGTTCTCCGAGCTGCCTGCGTGAGCCCCAAGGTGATGCTACATCCTCTGTCCCGAATTCGGCCCTCCGCGGTGCTCGTCCCTGACAGGGGGCAGGATGCTGGGTTACTGCTGGGCAGTTACCAGATTCAGGCTCAGTCTCCTGTCTCCAAAAGCCAGCCCCAAAGCTGTCTCCTGGGGAGTTCCACCCAGGTCCCCAGGTCCCCCTCACTGGGGTCTGAGTGGCTTCCTCTGTGTGGGCAAATGGCCCTGGGGTCCACAACTCTGGTCCCTTCTTTGCAGTGCTCACTCTTGCTGCTCTGAGATTGGCTGTCCCCACTAAAACGCTGGGTGCTTGATGCCACTCGGAAGTTACGTTCTGCACTATGTTGCCCTCGATGCCATTCAGGGGACACATATCACATCCAGCAGGTTTTACTAGCGCTCTGCGGGAGTGTTAGACTGAATCACTTACACGGCCACTCCCAGGAGCATCTGTTTCATTTACATTATGAATGAATGAAGGTGGGGGTCCAATCGTAATGCCCAGATTCCACTGGACACGCCCAGATTCCACTGGACACACGCCCCAAAGTGACCTAACAGGTTTACCTCATATTGACAACATGCCAAAATCACACCACCTGCCATGATTCAAACATGTTAAAATTAAGATACTAATGTAAAATGGACAAGGAGAAACATTTTTGTGCTATTTCATGGGATACACGGGAAACGTTTTTGAAGGCTAGCGTCCGTTTTCTAAGCGTGGGGTGTCACGTGACTTCCCTCAGCGTAGTGCGGACTCGCTGAGAGCAGAGCTGAGCTTGTTGCTTCTGCAGCGTTAGTGCCTGGTACAGAGCAGCCCTCAGTGAACATTTGCTCAAGTATTACATTTTCATCGTCCCCCCAGCGTGATTCATCATATGGAGGCGGATATATGCCAAAACGTAGCTGCGCCTGTCTTGTATATGTAGGTGTGTGTGCATACCTACATATTCACTATATTCACCATGCATATATTCAATATATACACTTTTTAAAATTTTATTTATTTTTAGAGAGAGGAGGAGGGAAGGAGAAACAGAGGGAGAGAAACATCAATGTGTGGTTGGTTCTTGCATGCTCCCTACTGGGGACCCACAACCTGGGCATGTGCCCTGACTGGGAATCGAACCGGCAACCCTTTGGTTCACTGGCCGGC
Organism: Micronycteris hirsuta; assembly: GCA_004026765.1. Classification (NCBI taxonomy): domain Eukaryota; kingdom Metazoa; phylum Chordata; class Mammalia; order Chiroptera; family Phyllostomidae; genus Micronycteris; species Micronycteris hirsuta. The sequence continues at coordinate 16,546 of PVJI01017717.1, read as the reverse complement.
ACTCAATCCACTGAGCCACACCAGCCAGGGCTCAATATATGTACTTTTTAAAAATGTGTTGTGCATGGTGGCAGTGAGCGACCGGTCAACAATGGAAACGCTATTATTTTCATTAAATCAAGTCATTTTCCTTTGTAATCAACACAGCAGCTGGTGACGGTGTTTAAAGGGCATCCAGACCAAGCTTCCATCTGTTTTTCCTGAAATATTGGTTAATTGACTCTAATTTTCATGTCATCCTAAATAACTTTGAAAGAACTTCACACAGATTGAACAAATGAAAGATATTCATATAATGTGGTTTTTGCCATTTTACGACATTTTTAAAGTTTAAGATTTTCTCTGAGTAACATTTGCAAAGGCAACTGGGTGTCTGGAAATTTAAATGTGGCATTAAAAATATTACTCTGCTGAATTTTATGGCATATTGGGGGGCTATTTTTAATTTCTGTCAAATCGTGGGTAAAAATAAACTTCAGGCTCTAGCTTCCGTTGGTGTCCTTCCTCTGTGTCTGAGGTCATGTCAGAAAATCTCTGCTCACTGAACTCATGCCCCTAGAATGCGACATTGAGTCAGTCCCCAGACGTCAGGGCGGGCAGAGCGTGTCTGAAAGCGACACTGGTGAGGGACAGCGCAGACAACCACATGAGCATCCCCACCCGGGCCCGCCCAGGACCGCAGCTGGGGCTAGTGAGAACCAGGATGCGCGTGGCCAAGGGCCAGCGTGGGAGCTGTTGGCGGGCAGGGGCCAGCCGAGTCTTCCGTAAAGGACCTGAGAGTACACAGTGCACATTCTGTGAGCTATACACTCTACGTCACAGCCCCCAGCTGCCACCGCCACGTCCAAGCCACCCTGAGCCTGCGGGAAGACAGGGCGCGGTTGTGTGCCAACCACACCAGCCCTGACAGCAGCCCAGGCTGGGCCAACCCCTGCTCCAGATGGCCCACGACCCCCTGGCCTAGCCACTGCCCGGAGGGTCCAGCCCACACCCAAGGGCAGTAGGGAGAGACTCGAAAGCTTCACTTCTCCAGGGGTGTGGTGGCCCTGTTTGGTGCCACCCCTGGCCCTCCAGCTGGTGCCAGTCCTCCCGAGGCTGCTGTGGAGAGTCCCTCGGTGACGGGGAACCAGCCGGGGGGCAGCAGCTCCCCCACGGGGACCGCCACCAGGCCACGACCAAGGTCAGAGGGGCTCCCCATCAGTACACATTCCTCAAAACTGGCCCTTCCTGAACACCTCGTGGGTGCTGTTATTATGGGTCAAGGTCACCAAACCTGAAACCTTTTCCTTCCAGCAAGTTCTCCCCCCCCCCACCAGGAGACCTCTCGTCTAGGGCCACTCTTGGGCCCCTTGAAAGGCTCCCCTAACTTCCATCCACCCAAACCGCGGTCAGAGACATGGTCTCTTTCTTCCATAAACACCCTAGCTTTTTTGAGAAAACCGACTCTTCTCAATATACCAGCAAAAGATGCCCAAAATTCTCACGCTGGACTCATCATTATCCAAATGCTATGTGATCAGTGGATAACCACAGAAGGACTGAGAGAACAGCAGGCACCCTGGACTCAGCAAAACAGGTTCTCACTCGCGCGTGGCCAATCAGGTTCTCAGTAAAACAGGTTCTCACTCGCGCGTGGCCGACGCCCTTCACACCTCTCGTGCAGCCGTGAGTGTTCTCAGTGCTTTGAGAGGAAGACAGAGAGCATCTGTCCCAACGGATCCGTGAACCACGGAGCCCTCGCCTTGTAAGCGCTTACCCAGACTCAGAACCTCTGTTCCAGGGCTATCCGACCCCGCTGTGAGGGAGAGCAGAAATCATAAAACGTATTTACCCAGTAAATAGTCACTGAACTCTCCGTGCAGACAAGATTCCATGTGGAGGGCTGAAAAGATTAAAGAAAGATGAGTCACGCATGGCTCCTACTTCCGAGAAGCAAATACCATTGGGGAAAAAAAACAACGACCATCGAGGCAGAATGCAACACAGCCTACAAACGGAGTTCAGAGAGAGTCCGAAAGAACCACGGAGGCGGGAAAGATCGAGGAAGCCCTGTCAGGAAGTTGCTGTTTGTTGGAAACTTCCAGAACGGGAAAAGGAAGCACACACCAAAGGCTCCAGTGCAGAAGAGAGAACACGGTGTGTGCGACACCTCGTGGGCTGGGGCACCTGGGGGAAGGGCGGGCATGCGCAGGGAGAACGGGGAGCGAGGCGGACAGATCAATGAAGGCTAAACCACGGGAGCCCTAAACGCCACGCCTGAGACCGAGGGCAACTAGCTTTCCAGGCAACGGAGGGACCCAAGGGGTGTTTCGGAGCAAACCAGGAGCATGGTCGAAAGTGTGCTTTAGGAGGAGTGCCCTCATTTAGGGCCAAATTACAGCGGTGATCACAAAGGGAAGATTCGGAGCCAGGAAAAATGTCCAGCAGGTCATTCTCATGTTGCAGAGATAATGAAGAACTCAAGAAAATGTTGAGAGCAGAGATGGGAAGTGGCGGGGGGTGGGGGCAGAAGAGAAATGACCTGTGTCATCTCCCGAGGTCAGAATAGAGCCAAGGAAACAGGCAGCCCACGCCCCGGGGCGGGGCGTGGGGGGCGTGTTCAGTGCAGTGTAAGGATTGCAGATGCTCAGAGAGGGGTCCCCAACGGCTGAGGAGCAGAGGTACAACTCAAGGACACGAGGTGGGGACACATCCCCGGAGAGGGGACAACACAGGAGGGCTCTGGGGCCGAGTGAAGCACCGCAGACCAGGCCGTCGGGGGCAAGGACAGTCTGCAACGTGCCGCTGCGTCATCGGTGATGAGGCCGGAACGAGAACATCACCTTCCTTCTTCCAGAACTTCCCTCATTTCAACGTACTTTTGCTACTTCCCACATCTACGTATTCAGGCTTTTAAACCTCTCTCTTTTTAGAAAAATGCAATAAAATCTTACATCGTCTCCTCAAAAGGCCACGGGGTGGGCTGATCTCTGTAAAAAGGCATGACTGAATCAAATGCACTTTTTTTTTAGAAACTTAATAAAAATTGCCAAACAAATATCCTGAGGATGACTAGTTGCCAGGAAACTGGCAAAGAGTTTGCATTGCAGAGAGTCTGAGCACATGCAGAATAAACCCAAATGCGTACGTAGGGAGATAGGGCTTCTTTCTTATCTCAGGGGTCTGACAGATTTAATGATGATGTCAAATGCATTTTCAGGCCCGGTGTTTCCGGCTTATTTGTGCTGTGAAGTTCTCTGTCTTGTGAAATGTCAAGTGTGCTCATCCGTGGGTGCCATTCTCATTTGAATGCACAGACGCAGCACTTCCACGGAGAATGTCCAGGTTCCGTGAGGCCCACGGAGTTGCTTTAATGCCACCGTCCTCATGGGGACCCGCCAGAGGCACGTGTGGAGCAACACCCAGCCCGTGAGCCCTGCCCTTGGCCTTGCTGTGGATTCCATGGACAAGGGGGGATGGAGCGGGCTCTCTAGTGCAGGGATGCCTCCCGGAGCCACGGGGGCTTGGACGGCAGCTCCTCCCGGCCTTCCTGGGCCACTGTCACCGCAGTGACAATGGCATCCCCGTCACTTCTGCAGCCGTGGGGACCCTAAGACAGGAGCAGATGTTTCTCAGAGAGGCAGAGTGTGTGGCCCTCACGCTCATGAACTTGGAGCAACCTGCTGGCTTCAAGTTCTCAGCTGCATGAATCAAGTACAGAACCCAACTGCCCTGAGCTTGGTTTTCCAACTGAGAAATGGGATGATCGCTGCCCGATTCTTAAGGAGGTAATAAGAATTAAATGAGGTTTTTTCTTTCTTTGTTTTTTGTTTGTTTGTTTGTTTTATTTTTTAACAGAGAGGGGGGAAGGGATGGAGAGAGAGGATGAGAAGCATCGACAGGTTGCCTCTCACACATGCTCTGACCAGGGACCAAACCTGCAACCCAGGCCTGTGCCCTGTGACCAGGAATAGAACCCATGACCTTTCTGTCACTGAGATGATGCTCAATCAACCGAGCCACACCAGCCGGGGCGTGCCAACCGTTTGTCACAGGGCCGTGTGCACAGCGGTCCTCACGGACATGTTTTCTGTGGTCAGGACTGACTCAGCTCCGGGTCCCTTCTACCCAGTCCCCCGGCCACCTGCGAGGGCCAGAACCACCTCTCCGTAGCAGGGGGTCACTCAGCATTTGGAGGTTGAACAGATGGACAGGGAACAGAAGGACCAAACTGGCAATTGACCAGGGCTGTCCCAAACACAGTCACCTTTGGTCAGCAGGGTGTTGCCGCCGGGTGGCACGAAACTCCTCCCGTTTTCCGCGCTCGGAAACGGGAGTCATCCAAGGGACCCGTGGCAGAGCAGGGCTCCAGGGGATCCAGTGCATATCCTGGACGAGGGCTGTCAGGCTCCAGGCCTCGCTCCCCTCAGACTCAAGCTTTCCTTTCTCTTTTTCCCACCTCTGAATCCTGTCCACAGGGCTTTCTGCATCACAGGGAAACCACGTGGCCCGTTCGTCTCGCCAGGTGCGACATCAAAAGTTAAAGCAGGTAAAATACACAGCAGTTACCCGAGGGTAAGCCACTGCCATTGCGTTGGGTATTTCATGGAATGCATGGAGTAGCTTGATTGCTTCGTGAAATTATTTTAAATGGGGAAAACTAGTTTAAAGGAAAAAAGAAAACTCTGCACAAGGGAGGAATACAGGATTTATAGTCAGAACTGGTTCTGAATTCTGAAGCATTTCTTGATCCCTGGCCACCTAGGGAGGCAAGGAGACACCTCTGTGATGTGCCAACCATTTCCTGAATTTCTGAGGTGTGGCCAGCATACATCCTGATATTTTATCACATGGTTTCAGCTCTTGGCTAATGAAATTAGGGAGCTGTAGTTTTAGCCTGGCTGGTGTAGCTCAGTGGATTGAGCGCAGGCTGGGAACCAGAGGATCCCGGTTCAATTCCCAGTCGGGGCACATGCCTGGGTTGCAGGCCGGGTCCCCAGTGGGGGCCATGTGAGAGGCAACCATACATTGTTCTTTCTCTCTCCCTTCTCCTCTCTCTGAAAATAAATAAATAAAATCTTTTTAAAAAAATTAGGGAGCTGTAGTTTTAGCCTTATGTTTTACCTCCCCTTTCTATAGTAGTCCTGAGTTTTTAGGATAATAAATAAATTCAGAAATTTTCTAGCTTATTTTTTTTTACCTCTACCAAGAATTGTAAATTCTGTTGAGCTAGTAAGAAAGTTGGGGGGAAAAAAGGAAACAAAGAAAAAGTAACTTTGGTAGTAATATAGTTATTACTATAGTTATTGATAAATACCATAATTAACAAGCAGAATCAACTAACGTCTACTGAACATTTAGTATGTGGACAAACCTATATGACATGATTTTATATGCAATACTTAATTTAATTGACTCCTTTCTTTCTTCAACAATGGTTATGGTATACCCAGTATTTGTGAGGCATAGTTCTACTTACTAGACTTAAAATGACGGAAAAGTGCTTGATCTTTCAAAGCTTCCATTCTAGTAAAAGAGGAGAGCCATTAAAAACTGACCAAGAAATACTTCATAAACTATCAGGTTGTGGTAAGTTCTCTAAAGAAACATAATGGAAAAGAATTAACAGTGATGAAGGCTTGGGCCGATCGATGCTACTTAGATGCACAGCCTGGTCCAAGAAACCTTCCCTGAAGAGTTAAACTTGAGCAAAGGCGTGACTTCAATGAGAGGTGGTGGAACAGTGTCCCTGGACAAAGGAACAGTAAGTGCAAAGCCCCTGAGGCAATCAAAAGCTAGTCTGGGGTTGGCAGACCAGGGGGACACAGGGGGACGGAGGCCCGGGGACTAGGCAGGGTCCTCAGGCAGGGCCCTGAGGAAGTGCTGGGCACTTTGACTCTCTCCTGAAGGTGACAGGAAGCTCTTGGAGGGCTTGGGCTGAGAGATGACCCAACCTCTCAGGCTTACTTTTCAGAAGCTCCTTCGGGCCACTCCACAGGGAGCGCTTTGTCCTTACCGGGCTTGGCAAGGTGGAAACTGGTGGAACAGTTAGGAGGCTCCTGTACCCGCCCAGGCAAGGGATGATGGGAAAGGACCTGGTTCCCCTCTGCTTCCTCCCATTTTCAGGGTGAAATAAGCGTCGAAGGCATTACCAGGAATGACGAGAGTTAAAGAGAGAGGAGCAGGGGAGAGCTGCCCTCAGAGAGTCAGAGAGTGGACAAATACTGGGACTGTGGACTAGTGGGGCCAGTATGAATCTAACATGAGACAAGCCCACGGGGTTGCGTGTTTTCTGCAAACACTTTAGGCGGCTCTGGTAAGGGCACTGGACAGTGGGGCAATGAGGAGCGAGGCTGCTGGACTCTGGACCGTAAGCCTGGTAGACAGAGAGAGCAGGAGGTGCCCCGGCAGTGAAATCCGGGTGTTGGTGGCTCTATATGGACCGAGTGTCTTTGTCCCTGTCCCCAAATTCATGTGTTGGAACCCTAACCCCTGAGTGATAGCGTTCAGAGGTGGGGCCTTCCTTTGAGAGATACTTAGGTTCAGAGAAAGTCATGCGGGGGGGACCCCTCGTGATGGGATTAGTGCCCTTCTAAGAAGACACCAGAAAAGTAGCTCGCTTTCCTTCTCCACCATGGGAGGACAGAAGGCCACCACCTGCCAGCCAAGAAGAGAGGCCATGCCACAACCTGACCACGTCCGCACCCTCCTGACTTCAGCCTCCGGACCTGTGAGAAACACCGCCAGCGGCCGAAAGCACCCCGGTAGCAGCCAAGGCTAACTGGGAGCAGCGAGCGAAGAACGGAGCTGGCAAGGGGCTGGGAACTGGCGGAACTGGTTGCCACAGGCTTGAAATGGAGGCTTTGGAAACGCTGACCATGACCCCGGCGCATGTGATTATGGAAGTGTATTATCTTTGTTAGGGTAGTAAACTGTTTTACCTGTGCTGTTTCTCTCCTCACATCACTGCGGGTTGCCAAAACAGTCACCAAGGTCGGATCAGCCATGCACCCTGCCGAAAGGTGGAGGACTGGGTTTTTAGGTTGTTCGTGTCTGAAGGAGGAAGGGCCTCCTGGTCCTGCGCGTGTCACACCCACGCGTTCTGGGACTGTGGGGGTGAGGCTGGACCAGCCCTAGCCTCTGGGCTCACTGAACACACCCACACACCGTTCTTGCTGGACGCAGGTGACCCTCCCGGTTCCCCGACAGCAGTGGTTGGTGTCTGGGGAGTCCTCCCGGCACAGAATCCTCAGAAGGGGCGGTCAGTCCTGGGTAGCAGCCAGCTCTCCATGAGTCCCCACCACGGCCTACATCTCAGGATGGGATCTGGTTTTCAGACCGCGGGCAGGGCGCCGCAGGAACCAGGCTGCCCTACAATCCTGAAGTTCGCGTTCCTAGAAGGACCCAGGAGGCTTCCCGGGAGCACGGGAGCCCTAGCTCGCTAGGCGCAGTGCTGTGGCATCCAGGGGTGCGTCCAGCTTTTCCGATTCTTGACCCCCAGGCCTCACAGAAGCGGCGGAGAGGGAGGGAGAGAAGGAGGGCGCCTGGGGGCGGAGACCGTTCGTTGCAGCAACAGTTTGGAGGGGCAGCTGCAGGGTTCTCCGCGGAAAACCGGGGTGCACAAGCAGAGCAGGGAGGGAGAGGACGGCGGCGGCGGCGCACCGAGGGGCGGGGACAGGCGCGGACGGCGGGGGCGCTGCACGCGGTGCCGCTGCACGCGGTGCCCGCGGGAATGTGACATCAGCGCGCGCGGGCGCAGGCGGCCGGAGGAGGCAGCTCGCCGGGCTGCGCTGCGCTCACCTCGCCCGGGCAGGACGCGGACCCGGGCTGGCGGCGGGATGTCGGCGAAGGAGCGGCCGAAGGGCAAAGTGATCAAGGACAGCGTCACCCTCTTGCCCTGCTTCTATTTTGTCGAGGTAGGTTGGCTCGGCGCCTTGGCGTAATGCAGATCCCGCGGGCAGCTCGGGGACTCGGGTCCGGGACCGGGTGCCAGGGTGCGCGCCGCGGCCCCGTGTCCCTGATCCTCGCCTTCCCCAGCCTTTGGGGAGCTCCCCCTGTTGCGCCTGGGGCCGCCTGCCAGCCCGGGGTGGCCCGGGGTGACCACCACTGGCCCTGTCACTGCCCTGCCGGTGGCCCGCAGGGAAGAGATACCTGTGTGAGTGAGCGTGGAGCCGGTTCCCGGGCCCTCCTGTCGCGCCTGCCCTGCGCTCCGCGTCAGTGGCCCACGGGGGCCATGATGCCGATATTTCGGGATTTGTGTCTTCAGCCTGCGACTCTGTTATCCAGAATCCTACAGCGTTTATTAAGAACTCCAATGCACACAGCCATGCCTGGTGGCAGGGGGTTGCGGGGGGCGGTAAGGACTGGGGATGTGTATATAGTATCAGGATTATTGATTGCTTTATTCTCAAAAAAAGTCCTCTCCTGTCTAATTCCTATGGTGTTCACATCTGCTTCTAAATTTGGGTCTGCACCTCAAGGCATCAGTCTCTTGGCCTTTTCACATGGTTAGCAAAAAATTATGTTTATAGACACGCACAAGCAGAGGCCCATGTATGTGTACATGCATGGATAGATGTATGTATAAAATAAGTGACATCACCTGATTTTACGTGATTTGTGCCTGTGCATTTGCCCTGTGCAGAGCAGGGTCACGGATGAGCAGTGCATCTGCGGATGTGCTCATAATGAATCTCTAACTCACCCAAATGCAGTGATTGAGGAGGAACGTGCGTGGGAGGGCTTTGAAGATGGACAGGTACAGTGATTCTGTGCACTGTGGTCTGGTACAGTAGGAAGACATTTTTAAGCCAGAGGTTGGCTACATCACAGGTAGAAAAGACACAGAAAAGACACGGACTGACTGGGCTGAGTGAAATCAGATGGCTTCAGGCATGAAACTGTGTTCTGTGCAGTCGGAGCCGGGATTGCACAGAGCATGCTAAGACTGTTGCTGAATTATAAATATCCTTCCTTGGCTGTCTTCTCGGCCAAATATGGAGGCTGAGCCCTTGCCAGTGCAGAGAGTAGGTTCTGTATTTTTTGATGGTGAGGCTTCTCTGCGCTGAGGGATGCCCGCTGCCTTGCAACTTGCGGAGGGACGCTGGCAGATAGTCTTCATGGATACCAGCCCGTTTGCAAGTTTCCCTTTCGAGTCATACATTGTCTTAAATGGTTTCAGTTTTAAGAAAGATGAGTGTGATTTGCATAAGTCTCAGAGAAATGAAGGCTGGCTCCCTCGTCTGTGGCCCACAGAAAAGGAGCAAAGAAATGGTCCTATTTATTTAAAGTAATTAATAGAGTCCTTTATTGCTGCCCTTCCTCTTTTCCTAAGGGATTTTGAGGCCATGGTGTAGGTCATTTTGCTGAAAGATCATAAAGAGTTTTCTAAGGAAAAATGTGGGCAGCAGGAGAGTCCATGATGAAAAGGGGAAAGGAACAGGAGATGGGGCACCTGCCTCCACGTCCGCTCCTCTCAGGCCATTTGTCACACTGCCGACCCGCTGTTCCCTCTGTCTGGGAGAAATCAGTGAATGGCCTGGGCCCACCTCCAGGACAGTGCACAGCTGAGGTCAGCTGGAAGCTGACTGCTCACAGCTCACAGTCGGATGGCTTCAAGGAAAATACTTTCCCGAGATGGGGTGCAAACCAGAGAATAAGGCCATGCCTTCAAAGAATCCACGTGCGCCCTTCTGGGCTTCCCTCAACAGGAGTTCACCTCCCTTCATGTAAATTTTTAAAAGCAAAAATGCTTCAGAGTGCATTTGAAATGCATCTCTAGGGACAAACAAGTCACCATGAGTGGAAATAGCCCAGAATCACGACATTCCCTCTGACCCAGCCGGATCCCCTCGAAGAACTCAGCAGCTCGCGGATCATCACTTGAAGACAAGTCAAGGAGCTTGTCTTGGGGGTCGTGGCCACAAACGGCCTGCCTGGAACTTATGTGCATGACAAAGGACTAAAGACCCTCTAGGGAGCAGGGCACGGGAGGAGACATTAGCACACCGACTAGGGAAGGGGTTGGCAGGCGGTGTCCCCGAGTCCCTTGGAATGACTCACTGGGAAGGCACGGAGGGTGAGTGTTGCCTCTCCTTCGGAGGATGAGCAACTGCAGCGTGAATTAACCTGTCAGGAACGTGCTGGAAAGCAGTGATGCTGCTTTCCAACATGGTCTCCCAAGACCTCGGTCCTTAAAACGGAAACGAGAAACAGGAGCGAATCTGCCATCACGCATCGGCCCAGGACACATCTATGAGGCCTTCTCTGCTGCTTCGGGTGATTAATTCCAGTAGCAAAATGAGGCCCAAAGGACCAGGCGTTGAGGAGAAAGTCTTGGAGTCTCAACTCAGACACATCAGAGACAGTTTAAATTGCTGTTGGTGATAGGGATGAGGGATGAAGAGACTAACCAGGAGACTAGGGGGCAACTTTCATTCACCCCAGAGGGTGCCGAGACCAGGCGGGGCCAAATTACGGCAGAAAAAACAGCAGCAAGGTCTGCTGGGAACAGCCTGGGCCTTGCAGATGGGGGCGCCCAGGCACCACCCACGCCACATTCTACCCGGGTAATTCTGGCTGAGTCTCTTCTCTCAGCCTGTTCCTGCATACACAATAGAAACTGTATGCTAGACTATGAATGTGCATGCACAAAAGAAATTGCAATACCCATATATTAGAAAATGTGGCATGGAAGACGCCATGCATCAGGCCCAAGAGCAGGCCCTCCCGGGGCACGAGTTCCTCCCCTCTCTCCTAACTGCCCTCGAGGGGAGGGCTTGGTTTCTGGGCTGGTCTTCGGGGTCAAGTCCTGGCAACACCTAGCTCAGGGGTTCCCACTGCTGGGAAGAAGCCGCCTCCCCCGCCCGCCATGTCTAGAAATGGCTTGGGTTCCAGAACGTTCCTGACACTGACCCGTGTTTGTGGGGCTGAGTGGGAGAGCAAATAGGAGTGCAGTTCCTGTTTGCACAATGACAAGGGCACCACTTCCGGAGCGCTTAGTGTGTAGTTTGCGTAAAACTAAACGCGTTGCCTGCCCCGTCTGGCTCAGCCTGCAGAAAGAGGCCATTGTTCACATCCACGTCTCCAGGAAGAAGAAGCCGCAACCCCTAGAAGTGAAACAGCGTGCCCAGGTCCACGAGGCCAGGCCCGGGGCGCAGCCGGGAGTTGGTTGAGTAAAAGTGCAGGCTCTCGCCCGAGGCGGCGCCCATCTTCCAGCCTGCAGAAGGAAGGCCCCCTGGGCAGTCACTTCCCACCGGTACCAACAGGGAGGTGCGGTCCGAGTGGGGACACACTGACCAGCTGATGGGGTTGGCCTCACAGTGGAGTCCCTGCTCCCCGGCGCACCTCTGAGCACAGAGTGGGTGGACAGCTTCTACTCCCCAGGAGTCACGAGTTAGCGGCCAGTGTCCCCTTGCTGTGGCCCCATGGCTGGGTGCTGGGACAGAGCGGAGACGCTGAGGCCCAGGTGCAGAGTGTCAGGGTATCTCTACCTAAATCCCTGTGAGCACGGGGCTGACACGTCCAGCCACTGACGTCAAGTGGTCTGGTCCTCATTGACCAGCGTACTTGATGTTAAGCAAGCATTAAGTTAATGGAGCCCTGGCCGGGTGGCTCAGTGAGCTGGAGCGTCGTCCCCGCACACCAGAATGCTGTGGGTCCCCTCCCTGGTCGGGGCACACACTTAGGTCCTGGGTTTGATCCTCGGTCGGGGCAACTGACTCATGTTTCTCTCTCACATTGATGTTTCTCTCTCTCGTTCTCTCCCCCTTCCTCTCTCTCTCAAAGCAATAGAAACACATCCTCCAATGAGGATTAAAAAATAAAAATCATGACGTTAATGGACAGAATTAACTTCCCTTACATTTGGTCTATGCTGACCGCTGACAAAGAGGTCTGTGGTTGCCGGTCACTAAGTACATCCGGGTCATACGGTGATCTGCAAACCCTGGGGGGCTTTCCAGCACGGCCCGCACCCTGGGCACGCGGTTGGCAGTGCTGCTTTGCACTGTTCGACTCGGGCAAGGAAAGAGAGGCCAGGGTGTGGAAGGGACTCTCGAAACGAGCGCATTCAGGGCCTTATCGGGGTGAACAGAGAAGCAGGTGAAGAGGAATGTTCCACTGAAGGAAAAGCGTCTTGCCTTCCAGTTCCGCAGCCCTCCCCACGTGACGGGCGTATCACTTACGGTGGCCGCGGTGGCTGGCTGCGCCCCAGGCCCCACGAAGGCCTGGCGAGCTGAGCTGCCTGACCCAGTGTTCTCGGCCGCAGCCTGGTGTCTGTGCGCCCGAGTGAGCGTCCTCTGGGCACTGAGCCCCCTGGGCGCACACTCCTGCTTTCGCTCCCATCAGTGACCCTGTCCAGAGACGGACGGTGCATCGGCTCGGCTTGCAATACAAACAGGGGATTACATTGCCTTTTAATGCACAAGCAGGGCAAAGATTCTGTCCCTTAAACATTGTGCTTTATGACAGGCATTTCCTCGCTAACCTCACGATCCCCTTAGGGAGCTAGACATCTGACCTATATGCAGATATTTTTATATGGCTATAGACACAGATAGTGTCGATCTTTTACACACACACACCCCCTCCAATTATAGGCATGCACACACTCAGAGGGAGTCAACAGATCATAGCCCTCCCCAGCAAACATAAAACACCACTATCTGAGGCATTACAGGTGCAGAATGTTTCACTCACAACACACTTGAAATCACAGGGGAAGTTTTCACTGATTTGAACATGGTACGTAACAAGGGGTGTGCTCTGGTGTTGTTAATGCAGGGTGGTCACCACGTGGTCAGCGGCTAGAGAGTGTGGTCGGGAGTGGCAGCATCGCTTCGCTGTTGCCGACCTGCATGGAGAAGCTCAGAGAGCCTTTGTCGGCGCAAAGATGCCCTGGGTAGTCCGATGTCTGGACACTGGGGGGTCTTGAGAAGACCTTCACACAATTTCTGTCTTCCCCCCAGGGAAACGTGTCCCCAGATTCCTCCTTAGCAAACCTCAGTTCACGAAGTTGCTGTTCTAGTTCCTGTTCTGTGTGCAATTATACAACTCATTTGATCTTCCTGCTGAGGAATATAACTAGCTTATTTCCTCTTACATAAACTTCAGCATCCGTAGGAAGTACACAAGGCTAGGATTTCTGCATTGCACGCCCCCAAAACAGAGACTGCAGATTTTTCCCTTTTCTGGATGGCTTAGAGAGATAGTCTGCTGAGGACTCCAAACCCTGCCAACATAGCTGAGCTGCTGATCCTTCCTCCTGTTTTAAAGTCGCAATGCACAAAGTCTTTTGATGAAAAAGAAAAAAAAAATAGAGAACCCAACAGACTCCTAAGTTTTAGAGAGACCAAAGGAGAACATTTGCACAAATGCTATAACCAAATACTGAACGCCAACCCTGCCACTGGGGAATGTGACATTATTCCCAGGTGCCACCACCAAGCCCCTTAAAATGTTCTCCGCCCTACTTCTCCAAACAATAAACAAATACTGGCTTCTGCCAACCTCCAATCGAGATTAATGACAAGGACAGCAACAGCAATAAAAAAGAAGTCTATTTCAAGCCTCCTTTGTGTGGTAGACCCTATGGATACATTGTCTCTGAGCCCAAGAACCAGCCCAGAAGGCACTATTATTAGTCTTGGGTTAATGTAGTTAGTACCAAGGGGGCGTTATTATCCTTATTTGTTTAATCACCAAAGTGTAACTCAGAGAGCGCAAGAGCTTTCTGGGGACACACAGCAATTATGCAAAGGAGCCAGGGTCTGAGCGCTTGTCCGCCATGCTCTTCGCCAGGGCAGCGTGCCCTGGAGATGCCGTGGGACTCAGTGACCAAATGGGTGGGACATCATCTCCGCTACAGCTTGGCCAGCTCCGTGGAAACGGAGGGATGTGCTTGGGAAATGTCTGCTTGGGCGCCACCTGAGCTGCGAAATGCAGTTTTTCTCTTCACTCAGCTACTGAACTTGGCTTTGGTCCCACCACCCCTTCCTTAGAGTCACTGATTGAAGTCTGTCGTGGACATGTAGACGGCGTGATGACCGGCTCCCTTACAGGTGCTTCCTTTGGGACAGCGTGGAGGGAGAAGTGTTGGGACTGATATCGAGTGTAAGACAGTAGATGCTGCAGGTCCAGGAAAATGACAGAGCCTGGAGGGACGTCCCAGAGAGATTCCAGAAACCTAGAGGGGCCAGGCGCCGCAGGACTGGTAGGAGAAGCCAGAGATGACAGACGCGTGAACCGGCACATGTAGGGGTGGGTGGCAGGGACCCAATCTAGGAGCAAGCCAAGGAGACGGCTCTAGCACTGGGTGGCCTCCACTGGCTCGTTCAATGACAAGCGTTTGAGGCACAATTGTTACTGTTTATGCAGGGAATGCATGACAGCTATCGCAAGAGGTTTCCTCTGAGTAAACAAATCCAGCACAAGCTATTTCTCAAGCAACCTCTCTTTAAAACACTGAGGAACTGTCTCCTCCATTGGAACGAAGCCTAATAAAATCATGCGCCCCGAGAACATCTGGTTTGACTCTTTGTTCCGTCAGGAATGAGCAAAGAATGGTGTGACAAGGTTAACACACTACCTTGGGACCCGTGGTTAATATCTCAGATGCGAGCTGTGCCTAATTACGCCTGTTTCTAGAATTCCTTGTATTCGCAAGCTTCCCACTGGATGACAGCACTGAGAACACAGGTCCTCCTCCTTCTGCCTGTGACCAGACTGTGCTGGCTGTGTGAGGTGAGGCCTCAATACCTAGCACACATCTCTGGTGACGCCGCGGGGCATTGAACCACATGTCACAGCTTGCAGGAGTGGATCTGCTTTTCCCAATTGTTCACCTTCTTTCTCATGCCTGACGTCTCATCCCTATCATTTCACAGTTCCTTCCTTTGCCATGAGGTCCCGGACAGACAGGGAGGGAAAGAGGGAATGTTGGAAAGATTAGAATGTAGTGCACAGCATTGGTTAACAAAATCGCTTTGAATTTTCCATGACAGTTGCATGCAATTTGTTCGCATACATGATCTCCCTGGATCCTTACATACAACCAAGGGGTAGATATGAACTCTGTGAACTGAGACTCGGGGAAGCCCAAGAATCTGCCCCCAAACCCAAGTGGTACCATTCTCCCCTGTGGGCCACAAGAAAAAAAATGTACTTAAACTGTGAAAAGTCTAATTATCAGCACCCCAGCTTTCTGCGGTTTCTTCTGGAATTAACTAGCTGAGAAATGTACTTCCAGGTAACTGTAGAATGGAGTAAAATTCACTCATGGCCAAGTGGATTTTGGAAGGTGGAAGCCAAGGACAGAAATGCTCCTTGTGACGCAATTAATGTTGAGGTGTTTTTCCTGCCAGTAATTAGACACTCACTTATGTTCATTGACATAAAGGAGGGTAATTGCCTCCCTCTTTGCTGTAAGAAGATGGGTTCTGTATGTTCTTCTAAAACTGATATTAGACCAGCGAGGTATAAACTGAAAGGGAGGGAAAAATGCAGCTCATGGAGATGGGTGTATTTTTTTTTAAGATTTTATTTATTTATTTTCAGAGAGAGGGGAAGGGAGGGAGAAAGAGAGGGAGAGAAACAGCAATGTATGGTTGCCTCTCACATGGCCCTCACTGGGGACCTGGCCTGCAACCCAGGCATGTGCCCTGACTGGGAATCGAACCAGAGACCCTTCGGTTCCCAGCCCGCGCTCAATCCACTGAGCTACACCAGCCAGGGCAGAGATGGGTGTATTCTGAGGAAAGGATAAACAGGGTGTCTCTGGGGAGTGGGAACATGGAAGTGTGGTGTCCTCACCACGCGCCTGTGCCCTTGGACTGTCTTCCCGTAAAAGTGCGGCTTCACAAAGCCTGGACTGCTGCAGACACTGCCCCCTGCTGGTCGGAGTCCAAAACAGAGCAATCCCTCCCTGAGGGCTCCCCCAAAATACTACAGTCTGTGGCTACTGTCGTGACAGCTCATTTATCCAGGGAATAAACATTTGTCCGTTGCTCATTGCGTGCCTCTCGGTAAATGAATGGAGATCATTACTGGCATGCTTCCTGGTCCGCGGCGGGATGTCAGTGAAGTTTCCGTGAATGGATGGGATTGAACAGGACGAATAACGAAGATCATAAATTTCCCTTCACTTTCTTTTCCCAGCCGGTGGAGACACTTTTATTTGTAAAGTAAGTGATGATGAATGTCCCATCAAAGACACCGCTATGCCTCGGGGACGACGGAACCATTGAACGGTAAATCCGTCTCCAAGGTCGGTGGGTCGCGGTGTCTTAGTTAAATTACCCTCCTGTGTGCTCCGGGCCACCCCCGTGGATTCTCTGAGGTTTGAGGCTGCGGAGGGAAGCCTCGTGGAAACAAACAAGTCAGGGTTTCGATTTTCTTAGAGAACTATTTTAGTTACACACGCCAACTAAGGCCATTTTTTATGCGATGGTAAGACAAACTGTTAAGATACCTACTTTTCACGCCTATCAGATAATATACATTTTTACTTGGTCTGTTTATTACCTTGGTAATCCTGGGCACATAACTCACTTCCTCCGAGCCTCAGTTT
>PVJI01017716.1:0-35007 GCA_004026765.1 Micronycteris hirsuta | reverse complement strand
TTTCTTTCTGCTGGTCCACTCCGTTGATTTGAGTCCCAGTTTCCTTATCTCTATTGGTTCCCTGCAGATCTCTCCTCATTTGTTCAAGCAAGTTCGTTAATTTTTCGTCGAATTCTGAAAGCATCCTTACTACAAGGGATTTGAACTGTGCATCTGATAGGTTGGCTATCTCTTGGTCGGTTAGCTCTGGGGTTTTGATTTGTTCCTTTCTTTGGGCCATTTTATTTATTTATTTTTTCCCCCCTCGGTGAGCCTGTTACTGTAAGGAGGGCGGAGTCTTGGGGATCCCCTGTGCAGGGAAGCTCCCGGTAGTTATGCTGCGGGTAGCCTCTGGGGGCGGGACCTGAGCGCACAATGGCGCCTTCTCCATTCTCCGCACCCACACCGCCTCCTGCAAGCAATTCGGGCCCCTCTGTGCTGGCTCCGGGGGTCGCTCTGGGGTCGCTGGATGGGCTGCACAGCTCCAATCCCCCGTGGGTCTCCCCAGCGAACTTTCCTGTGAGGCTGGGAGTTCCTCCTGCTGCGGACTCCCCCGCCACAGGCGCTCTCACTCTGCGCCGATGGGTTGCGCACTGCCTACTTTCCCGGTTTCTCTGCACGCGAATGCAGACCTGCCCAGTCCACCGGTTGCAGACCGCGCTTCAGTTGGGCCCCGTCTGGGTGTGCTGTAGCCACGCGGGAACCGCCCCTCCAACCGCGGTCCTGCCGTCTGCTCACCTGCTCGCCGCGGGGTCGCTGAGCGCTCTTCCTCCGCCCGCACCTTCCAGCTCACCAAACTAGATGAATGTATCTTCTTTAATTCCTTGGTTGTCGGACTTCCTCTCAGTATGATTTTCTGTCAGATCTGGCTGTTTTTGGATGTGTAGATTTCTGACTTTTTTCCTTGTTTGGTTGTGCGAGGTAGTACAGTGCATTCACCTATGCCGCCATCTTAGGAAGTCCTTATCCTTTCCTTTTTAACATAAATGGTAGCATATACACACCCTGCTCCGTATCTTCCTTTTTTTTTCCTTCAATGACCTTGGAGATCTGTTTGTATCGTTAATAAAGGCAGCGATGTGCTGGAGCCAATGGGACACGTCTCTTCTGCAGTCCCCGTCCAATCACGTCCTGTCGGTGGCTGGAAAGGAGCCGCTGCGGAGGTGTTTGCGCTGCGGGCAGGTGTTGCCCTCTTGGCTAACTCCCCGGGAGAGGCGGCTGCTGCACACTTACCATCCCCCCCGGATGAAGCCTGCCTTTTAAAGAATAGCTACATGGTGATCGACTATATAGAAGGGCCATATTTTATTTAATCCCCTGTTGATAGACACTTAGGTTGGTTCCGCCCCTCTGCCAATGCAAACAATGCTGAAATGGGTCGTTTTGGGTAGACATCATTTCCCGTGTGGACGTGAGGAAGAAACAGTCCTGGAAGTGACCTGACGGGGTCGAAATGTCTATGCATTTGTCACTTTGATTGGCTTTGCCCCTGAGAGGCTGGAGCAGTGAGCACCCCGCCCACAGCACAGGAGCACAAGGCTTTTCCCTCACCCGCCACGCCCTCCTCGGCTTCTGGACGCCTCCGTCCCAGGATGCGCAAGGCTGAGCGTCTTTTCACACCTGTAAGAGCCACCTGTGGCCGCTGCCTTGTGACTTGTGGGTCGTTTTGGTCAGGAAAGTTGGAAAGAGCAGTCTAGTTTGGTGTTTTCTCATTCATGGGGACTCGGAGGACCCCAGAGGAGCAAGGCATTGACCGGGACCCCACGATGGACACTGGTAACAATGGGGTGGAAACGAGGTGTCCTGGTCCCTTAAAATCAAACGGGGGTGCTCACAGTAAGCCAGTCAGCCTTCCAATGGACAAGCAATTACAAATGTGTCACATGTCACACAATAAACCAGAGCTTACCCGCTGGTGGCCGTCGGCGAGACCTGACCTGCAGACATCGCCTGTCTTGGCCCGAGTAGTGTGTGTGCGCTGTGTTTTTCAACTTAAAAGAGCCACCAAATTGTAACACAAGGATATTTGACATACAAATTCTTATTTCTGGGTTTCTCTCGGGCGAATAAAACCCAGCCAGTAGCTCCCTCGTCCCTGGACTGAACATTCTGACAGTGGTGACGGCCTGGGTGTGGGTGACGGCCGCCTCTCCGAGCCAGCACAGGGTGGTCTCCGTCCTGACCGCTCCTCAGTGCGGCCCCGAGGTGCCCCCCCCCCCACAGGTCAGCTGTCGTGCGTCATCATCCCGCGTTGCCTCTTCCTTCTCATGAAGAGGGAAGCGAAATATTCTTTGTAGCTCTTTCACTGTCAAAACAGGACAGTGAAAACCAGGCCGAGAGGGCTGCAAACTTAAAGACAAATTTCAGTGGCATCTTTTTAAGCAAAGAATGTTTCTGTGTGTTTACCGTGTAGGAATGAATGAATAGATGGATGGCTGGATCGAGCACCTGTACAGACTGCCGTTTCAGGGAACATGAAGGAAACGATGGAAAGAGCCCCTCAGCCGCCCTCGCTAATATCATCTGCCTGATCTGGAAAATATTCAGTTATTCAGTTTGGGGGGGAGGGTTCATTACCCTGGTCTCAAAACCCAGTAAGGGTCTCTCCACAGAGGAGGCTCACAGGGGTGTCAAACTCATTTTCACCAGGGACCACATCAGCCTCACAGTTGCCTTCAAAGGGCCGAATGTAATTTTAGGACTGTACAAATGTAACTACTCCTTAACTAGGGGCAAGGAGCACGGCGCTGCCGCCGGGTAGAAACAAGGCACCCGGCCGGATAAACGAGGTGGAGGGCCGGATGCAGCCTGCAGGCCCGGTGTTTGCCACCTGCGCTCCAGAACGTCTCACCGGAGAGGTTTAAGATCATCCGCTGATTGGAAGCAGAGCCCTGGGGGAAATGCCTTGTACTTGTTCCACATGCACGCTGATTTTTGTCTGATTTTTTAAAATTAAGGATGGCCTGGGTACAGTGTTAGACATGGCGAGGGGGAAAGCTTAAGCCCCCCTCCCAGCTGCACCCCTCATTGTCACATGGTGTCTCTGTCCCCGATGCCCACGGCCCTGTGCGGTCAGCCGGGTCTCGCACACGGAGACCGTCCATGGAATTTCGGGGACGCTGACTCCTTCGTCACTGGTGTCCTGTGCCCACCTGGGACACAGGTGGCCCTGGAAGAGCCAGGGGAGGAGATGAGGTAAGCTTTGAGGAGCAGGTGACCACGTTCCATTCAACTTTCTCTGTTACAACTTTCTTAAGTTCAGCACAGGCCCGGGTGCCTTTTCACCTACCTTTTTCCACCAGTTCAGACGGATGGGGTCTAAATGGCCCTGGTTCCTTTACAGCCGGGTCAGTGAATCCGGCCTTGGCTGGGGGAGACCTCCCAGGAAGTTGTATAAGCGTCCTGGTGGAACTGAGCACCCCCGCTCCGGCCAAGTGTGACAAAATCAGCTGGGGCTGCCCTTTGATTCTAAAGATAGAGCTGGGAATGGGGGTGGGGGGCCCCCTTCCCACCCCAGCCACCCCTTCTGGCCTTAATTACACAAATCCCACCCTCCGGAAACAGAAATCCTCATGAACAGTAACTGAAAGAGGACCCCGATCCGTATCCCCATGGGCCTTATCTCAGTAATTTCAGAAGAGACGTGAAAAGAACAGAGATGAATCCTGAACGACTATTTGTCTAATAAACAGCCCCTCTCCCGCCCCTTTCTTTCCAGCAAAGAAAGCTCTGTGCAGCTAATCCGTCTTGGCTCCACGCGGAGCACATTATCATTTTTATCGGCCTCATAAATCGCCTTTCCAGATTACACAGAAATATACATCACCCACTGTAATTATTCCAGCTCTCCCCCTTCTCGCTTTTCAGTTTGATCCCAGGTAAACCCGGTCATTACCCGCCTCAGTGTGGCTTCTCCAAACGTCGCGATTAAAACGGACCACGGAGACTTAGGAAAGACTGAGTCAGCCGAGCAATTTGAACCAATAAATATCAAAGTCGTGTCTAAGCAGAGAACAATTCATTTGATACCACATCTGTCAACAGGCCCGGGGAGGCTTTTCCTTCCTGGGGCTCCGCCCTGGCGGCCCTGCTGGCTCTTCTTCCTGGGACTTTGGAGGAGCTGGATGGGGCCGCCCAGGAGGAGGGTGCATGGCCCCCACCCGCCGGCCGGGGGGCGGGGGGTCAGCGCTTAGCTTCCTGCCCCCCCCCCCGCCGCCCGCTCTCAAAACGGCCTGCCCTCCTGCCTCGGCCGGGCAAGCACACTCTGCAATTAGCGATTCTTTTTTATTGGTTGATGTGGGCCTCTGGCCAAGAGGAGCTGGGATTGAATCAATATTCCTTTTATTATGTCATCGTAGGCAAATGAATTATGAAAACAAAAGCTCAATATGAAGCTGCCAATGCTAATTACTGGGTAGGATGCGGGGCACAATGCACAAAGGGTGCTCTGTCCGGCGGGAGCCGGGGCGCTGCCCTCTCCCTGGGTCCGGGGCTCGCAAGGCCCACTTTCCCTTCTGTGCGGGAGACCTGGGCGCCCAGAGGGACCTCAGGGGGGCTCTGGCCTGGCCCCCCTGGGCCCAGCAATCTCAGATGCCAGCTTCGAACCGACTCCATATGACTCAGTTCCAGAAGCTTTTACTGAGCACCTACTGGGCACCAGACACTGCAGCTTCACACAGGGCCGCACTGCTTGGTGCGGCTTCCAGAGTCCGCTGGTGAGGAGGGTGTGCCTTTAAGTCAGGTGCGCCTGCTTCCGTCCGCATCAGGCAGAGGGGTCGGGGTCTTAGCTGTGAGTTGATTAAAGGAAAACGGCTTTGACTTTGCACTTAAACCCGGCGCTGTGTGGCTCTGACACTGAACGAGGGAGGTCTCTGGGAACCCCAGGTGGGAAGTATCCCCACTGGGAGGGGCTCCTGCAGGAGCTGGCGTTGGGCACAGGAGCACCGGCTCCCACGGACCCGTGCCTCAGGTTCAATGCCCCGGGACCACCATCCTGCGCTTCTTGGCGATTTCACCTCGGAATCTGTGTTTTGGAATGAAGTCTGGTGGGACCACGGAGCAGGTGCTGGAGGCTTATTCTGAGCTCGTGCTTGGTCCTGCAGCTCACTCATTCCGGGGATGGCTGCTCAGCTGCCCACTGCTCAACTCCACCCAGTAATGCCGCCCCGCTGCGCACCCGGCAGGGGCCGGGGCCCAGGTGCAGAGCAGGTCGGGGGGCCTGTGCCCCAGCGGACGAGTGGTGGGACAGGGCTTCTGGCACCTCTCAGGGCCTGCCTTCACCCCACAAGTATCTGTATGCCCACGAGAACATGGCATTAAACCACAAATAAAAACGCCGTGATGATCTGAGAGGGATCGTGTACCAGAGGAAGAAGGTTTTCCCTGCTGTTTGAACGAGAGCCCTACATTCCCATCCCGGCGCCGAGTCCTGCCAGTTTGGAGGTGGCCGTCGTGGGACTTCCGCTGGATTGGGACACTACGGGGGCCGTGACTGTTCTGCGTTGTCACTGTTATACAGTGGCTGGTAAGGGCGAGGTCCAGGCCCCAGACAGGACAGCCCAGGGGAGTCCACCTCAGGCTTTGCCAGCAGCCTCCCTTCTGACCGGGGTGGGGGGGGGGGTGACTTAGACGAGCGACTTTGATTCTCTGAGAGTTTGCTTTCCCATCTGTAAGGCGAGGACCATAATAGGGTTGTCGGGAACACTCAGTGAGAACGTGCCAGTGAGAGCTCTGGGCCCTGGGCCGGCACCGAGCGAGTTGTCACTGTTCGCTGGTGTCTCATCATTGTCACCATCACCCGAGTTCCGGTTCTACCACCTGCGTGACACTGGACACATCATCGCCGTGTCCGCTACGGGGCAGGGTCTTAAACATCACATGTGTGGTCAACTGATTTTCGACAAGGGTGCCAAAACCGCACCCTGCAGGAGGGACAGCATCCTCCGTAAACGGTGCCGGGAGAACTGGACCCGCATGCAAGAGAGGAGGCTGGAGCCTCACCTCACACCACGTGCAAAATTCCAAACGGGTGAGGGACCTACACGTCAGAGCTCAACTCTCTGCAGACGGCACAGGGGAAGTCTTCATGACATTAGACTTGGCAGTGATTTCTTGGATGCGACACCACGCTGTGGGTCGTCCTTTCGTATTTTTGACAGTGTGGTTTGATGCAAAAAGGTTTTGAACTTTGATAGTCTCATTTATTTCTTTATTGCTGCCTGTACTTTTGGTGACGCCTCTTCTACATCATCTGTGTGCCTCCACGCCCCCAGGCTGGCTCTGTGGGGGGCACATGGTCCCGCCCCCCCCCACATGGGGGACAGGGCATGGTGGACAGTGGCAAGCTCTTTCTCAACGGGATGTGCCGTGATGACCACGGTCATTACAGAGCAGCTGGCTCCGGCGCGGCCTATGTCCCTTCTCCAGCAGGTCTGAAGTGCCCTCTGAGTCAAGTCCGTGAACTTGTTGTCCAGCATCATGAAGGCTCAGACTAGAAAGCAGATTTAAAACCCAAACTGGAAAACAAACAACAGCAACAAATGAAATCATCCCTTGTGACTGAGCCTCTTTATGCTAAAACAGAGCTATTTCCCTAAAGTCCGGGGGAGCCGTGGCAGCCACCGCCTTGTGCAGAGATACCCGTGGGCCCCACCGATCCACACCTGACAGCTCTCCCGTGGCTCTGCCCTCCCTTGCCATGACCTTCGGGGCCTGCCCAGAAGTCAGCCCCGGCGGCCTCAGATGGGCTCTTGTGTTTTTGTAATTCATTTACTTTTGATGATATCGTCAAGAGTGTATGAATTTCACTCCCTCCCCTGAACGCCCTTGGCCCCACGCCCACATCCACTAATACAAAGACACTAATTGCTCCTCGCTCTTGTGCAGGCGCTTTGAAAACATCTCTGGCTAATGGATGGAATTAACCTTGTTTATTGTACAAATCAGCAGCCTAATTTGCCATGAATCCCGACTCAGTGGCTCCACGCACCACGGTGGGGAGGAAGGGGCTTCCCACTCAGCCTGAGCCCCACTGGGAGGCCAAGCTGGTGATGCCGACACCTGACGCACCATCCTCGGGGCTCCCCCTGCTCCTCGGGAGGTGACCTCCGAGCAAGACCTTTTCGTGGGGAGCACCCCGTCTGCAACAGCAGCCCCAGGCACGCGGGCTCTCCTGGAGGCGACCAACTAGAACGGTGCACGGACCAAACACAAATGCTCAAAGCACAGGGTTTCCTGCATTCACGAGAAACGGCGAGAAGCAAGGGGAAGAGGTGGCTTCGGTTAGCGCGCCCGCTGCAGGCACAGCTGGCCAGCCCTGTTCCCGAGTGTGCAATGTTCCTGTGCTTCATTCGTTTTTAAAACTTGTGTAATGAAAAATAATTTTTAAAGAACAGACTTAGATTTACAGAAAAGGGGCACAGGCAGTACAGAGTGTTCCCACGCACCCCGTGCCCGGCTTCCCCTATCAGCAGCATCTTCCGTGGGCACGGAGCACGTCCCGCGGCTGAAGCGCCGGTGCTGCCCCGGTGCCGTGATCGGACGCCGCGCTGGGCTCAGACGGGTGCGGTGTTTGCCCAGCGCCCGTTTTTTTCTGCTCCCAGGATGCGGCATTACATTTCATCCTCAAGCCTCCTCTGGGCCAGGACAGTGTCCCAGGCGTTCCTTATTTATGCTGCTCTGGAGAGTTTGAGGACCCCTGGCATGCTGTGGAGGGTTCCTCAGTCGGGATTCACCTGATGTTTTTCTCGGGATTGCACTGGAATTGTGGGTTTTGGGGAGAAAGACCATGGAGGGAAGGTGCCGTTCTCACCGCACAGTATCGAGGGCGCCTCTGTGGACCCCGGCAGCCTGGTGGAGCCGGTGTCTGTCAGGTTTCTCCACTGCGAAGTCGCGTCCCCTCTCCATTTCCGGAAGGTCCCGTCAGAAGGACATCATTGTGCACAGCTCACCCGAATGCAGAGGGGCGCCCACCCCCACGCACCCCCACCCCGTCTCCTCTGCAGCAGAGTGTCTGTAAATTGTTTGTGATCCTCTGCACGGAGTTTGGTATCTGCTCCCCGTTTACTATGTATTTATTCAGTAATTTACTTCTACCGGTTGGAACCCATGGATGTTTATTTTATACGCTGGATTATAAGCCAAAGCCACTTTACTTCACCCCTCAGACCGTCCCGACGTTGGCCCCCGGGGGCTCCTTCAGTGGACGCCTGGGACACAACGTCTTTTTTTTTTCCTCTTGGCAATTTCTTAATTTTTGGCGCCACACAATGCTCCCGGATCGTTTTGTCTACTTCCCGCCCCAGCCCCAGGTCAGCCCTTTCCCCAAGGAGTCCTCGTTCCTTGTATTGAAGAATGGCATTAGACACCAGGACGCAGGCGTTGAGTGTGCTTGTGGCTACCGGGCTGTCCTTGCTCCTGGGCCTCCCAGCTGACACGGAAAGGAGGTGCATGCGTGTGCATGAACACACGTGAGCTCACACACCTGTAACTGTTTCTCTCTGTACCCATCTGTACCTGTATGAAGCCGGACCGGAGCTCACACTCCTGTCACTGACGTTGTGGAGAGCCAGGGGAGGGGGTTAAGCTGGGGGTCAGAACTGCAGGCTCAACACGTGGGCAGAGGTACCCGGTGAGGCCTTGGTCCTTAGAGAGACAGCGGCGGCCCGGGTACCGGGGCTGGGGTCCCACATCCGAGGGGGAGGAGAGGTCGGGCTCGCCCCGCGCTTGGGGCTCTCTCATCCTGTACCCTCCGGGGACGGCGCGAGGCGAGACTCTTAGGTGAAGGTGAGGTGTGCTGGGCTGAAAAGTGCCCTTGCCCGAAATATGTGACCCCCGTCTCTGGAACCTATGAAATAAAAGTGTCTCTGCAGGTAGGGTGGAGGTTGGGAGTGTGAGATGGAGCGATTCTCCTGGATTATCTCGGTGGCCCTGAGTGCGACCACGGGTCCCTCTGAAAGAGAGGCCGGAGAAGCTGGACACACACAGAGCAGGAGACGACGCAAAGACAAAGAGGGACGGGAATGATGTGGCCGCATGTCTAGGGAAAGCAAGGAATGGACCTGCCCTCGAGGCTGAGAGGTTCTTGATTTCGGCCCATTGATACAGATCTCGGACTTCTGGCCTCTGAAACTGCGAGGGGACACTTTTCTGCTGTTTCGGGCCACTCGGTCTGTCACCGCAGCCACGAGACACTAACACCCGGGGACCAAGAGAAGAGTCTGAGCGGAGGTAGCCAAGAGAACAGGCCTTCCAGTGCTGGCAGACCTAGAAACAAACCCCGTTGTGTAAGACCTGGGCAATGACATCGACACGGGCGGGGGGAGCATGTGACACGATGTGGCCGCTCCCCGTCCTGTGCCAGGCAGGCATGGCTAGTCGCTAGCGGCGTCCTGCCCCGGTCTGGCTCGGAATACATGTCAGCACAGGTCCCCGGGCAGCCGTCAGAGCGGATGCATGACAGGAAGCTCAGCGACCATTCCTGTAGGGACACGAGCCACCCTTTACTGCGTGCTTACCGTACGCCGGCTATTTTAAATATTTCATTCTCCTCGCCAGCCAGGCAGACTGTTTTCTCTTCTGTACTTTGGTGTCTAGGCACCGATGTTATGTCTCACGGAGCTGAAATGACCTTTCCGAAGGCACGCAGCTAGAAAGTGACAGGTCTGTCATGCAGGGCCAGGTCTCCCTGACTCCAGGTCCTACCTCACCATGATGTACGATCAGTTGCTTGCATTCTCCCAGCCTCAGTTTCCCCCTCTGTAAAGTGGGACTGCTGATCTCCTCCTCAGAGAGGAGGTGTGAGGGTTCTGTGAGGTCACTGCCGCAGGCAGGGGCACCCGGAGGCTGTCTTGGCACAAAGCCCACGAGGGGCTGGATCCCGCCCGAGGCTGGTAGGGTCTGGACTGCCCGAAGCCCAGGCCTGGCAGCTGTGAGCAAGCTCTGCTGCCCCTGACGCACCCGGACCCAGCAGCTTGGCCTTTCCCCTCTGGAGGGACTATACCTGGAGTGGGGAGCTGTGGGGACACGGTGACCTAGGACAGAGCACTCTGCAAACTCAACAGGGGTGCATATCCCTGCCAGGACAAGCAATGGCAATGGCAATGGCAATGGCAAAAGCAGCCATCTTTCCCCCGGGCGTCAACCAAGGACAAAGAGGAGAGGCCCCTCAGAGAGAACGGCACTCTGGCACTCCTCCTGGGCCCCGGGGGCTCCCCTCCCACTGTGGGGAGGCAGCTGGAAGCAGAAGAAAAAGCAGGGCGTCAGCACCAGACAGAGCTGCACTCACGCCCTGGCCTTTCTGCCCCCGGCTGTGCTGGGGTGACCTGCTTCCTGTCTCCGAGCCTCAGTCTCCTCCTCTGTGAAACGGGATGTGAATCCCGACATCACCGTCTGTCATGAGGATCAAACGGGGGAGGGCAGGAGGACGCTCAAAAATGTCAGTTCCTGCCCCCAAGTCCATGCAAGCTGAACACCCCGCCCCCGCCCCGCCCCCCACTCTCAGCCAGATCCAGCTGCAAGTCCCGCCCCGGGCAGGCGGGGCCCTGGCCCGGGAGGAAGGAACCCTGGACCCAGCAGGGCCCCCTGGCCAGCTTGGCCCCGACGGCTCACTCCCAGCTCTCTCGGTGGAAATGGGGCCGGGAAGCAGGCGGGCAGAGCCCTGGTCCCACTGCTCTGAAGCAGAGAAAACATAAATGGCCTCTTCCAAGGCAAAAAGTGCAGTCGCTGGGGAAAAACTCCCTTTCAATGTTGGTGTCGACAAGTCGGGAACAGCACGCAAGACGGCTCAGCTGGTGGAGCTCCTTTATCATGATTCATCTTTCAGCAAATAATTACTCTCCCCCAGGCACCCTCCTCTGAACCGTCTAATTATACTCTTGTTGGGTTTTGTGTCAACTGCGCGATAAATCAAACGTGCAGCCGAGTGTCTGAGATGCGGCGGGGGAGGGGGGGGCGGCTGGGAGTGGCTTGTGGGAAGCACACGGCCCTGGAGACAGTGACAGGATGGGGCTTTGTCCCCTTTTTGAAAGCTTCCCCTTTTCTCTGCTCATTCTGTCAGCTCTGGGACCAGGACCTGGGCCCCGAGGGACCCACAGCCTCCTGCCTCTAAAAGGGGGAGAATTGCCTGTATTCCCGTTTCCCTCCATGGGGTCCAGAGGGGGCTCGGTTAACGAGTGGCTGCAAAATACTAGCAAGTACGGCGCAGGAAGCGTCTCAGAAACTCTTCCTCAGTGGCAGTGGCTTCCTTTAATTACTCTGAGACATTTGTCGCCGCCATCGAAAACAAGTTCCCTGGTAGGGAAAGAAAGACGACAGAGTTTGTTTTAATCTTTTCTTTTCTTTTTCTTTTTTTTTAAATTGATGAACTATTACAGTTGTCCGCCCTGTTGTCCCGGGTCACTCACACTGGTTCTTTAACTAGACCCGCCCCTTCTTTCCTTCCTCATCCTCCACCCCCTCCCCTCTGGTCCGTGTCAATCTGTTCCTGTGTCCACATCTCTGCTTCTGCTCTGCTCGTCTGTTTGTTTTGTTCGCTTGGTTCCTGCTATAGGTGAGACCGTATGCTGTTTGTCTTTCACCACCTGGCTTATTTCACTCAGCATAGTTGTTTTAATATTTCACTTTGTTGCGTTTAATCTTCTTTCCTTTCCTTTCCTTCCATTCCATTTAATGTAGTTTTTCTGTTAGTGGGGGAGGAGGGGCAGCTGGTTCTGGAAGGAGAAGGGCGGGCACTGGACTCACGGGGCCGCAGGCCACGCCCTCATTTCCAAGCCGCCGCCCAGCTTGTTTCTATACCCAGCCATCTTGGCCGTGGTGCTCAGCTCCTACTGCCGGGGAGGGGCTCCCTCTGATCTGTCACAGCACAACAGGCCGTGACAGAAGCCTTGGGAGAGGCAGAGGGTAGGCAGGGGAGAGGGTGGCCAGGTCTGAGTCACCGCGGCTTCTCTAATTTTGTCTAAACCCGAGTCCATCCACTGGGCCCATGCTCAGTACGAGAAGTTCACTCAGCACGTTCAGCTTAGTTTACAAATATGTCCCGACATCTGCTGGGTACCAGGTCCTGTGCCAGCTGCTGGAGAGGGACATGTGTGGAGCTAGATCCCCAGCCTCAAGGAGCGTCCCTGAAGTGGAAGAGACCAATGTGCAAACAGACAGTCCTGACCTACAGCGGCGAGTGCCCCGTCTGAGTGGCAGCCGAGGGGAAGTGGGTCCCGCGTCCCTCAGCCTCAGACAACAAGATGACCCCACGTGCCAGGCCAGTCACGTACTTTCCTTGTAAACCTGAATGATTATTCAGGTGGGCATCGTGCTACTCAGTTTAGTGCTTGCAGGAGCCCCCGGGGTGTTACAAATCAACAGGGAAATGTCCCCACACCACATGACAGTCGGGAATTGCAAATTGAAACGACGATGAGATATCGCTACGTACTTACTGGTGGGGTCAGAAGTCAAGGCTCCGAGGACCCTCACGGCCAGCGGGGACGCGCAGCGACAGGAGTCCCTTTCGCAGTGACAGCGGTGCAAGTGGCTCAGCCGCTCTGGAAGACAGTCGGCGCTTTCTTACAAAGCCGAACGTGTTCTTACCACGTGATCCAGCACTTGCATTCCTTGGTATTTGCCCAAATGAGTTGAAAACGTATGTTCACACAGGAATCTACACACGGCTGTTTTGGGCGGCTTTCGTCCCCATTGTCCAAACCTGGACACAACCAAAATGGCGCACACGAAGTGACCGGATGTGCTCACTGCCCGCCCGGACTTGGGATATTATTCAGCAACCACACAGAAAGCAGCTGTCACACCGAGCGCAGACCCGGAGGAGACGTAAACCCACATCCCCGAGTGGAAGAGGTCCATCTGAAGAGGCCACATCCTGTGTGGTCCCCACTCCGGGACATTCTGGAAAAGGCAAACTACGGAGACACAGACGAGCAGAGGTTACCTACCAGGGGTGAGCAGGGGAGGCGGGGCGAGCAGACAGAATACAGAGGGTTTCGGAGGCAGTGGGACTGCTCCGTGTGTTATTATAATGCTGGACACACGGTCTGTCCGAGCCTGCGGAACGTACCGCGTGCACCGAGAGCGAGCACCCTCATGTCAATGGTGGGCTCCGGGTGGTGCTGCTGTGTCCGTGTAGTGTCATCGATGGTGACACACGTCCCACTCTGGTGGTGGACGTCACTAGTGGTGGGGGTGCTGCACCTGGGGAGGGGCAGGGAGTGCACCACGGAAAACCCCCACGCATTCTGCCCAGTTTTGCTGTGACTGTTTCTTACACACTAAGGAAAGGAAAATGGAACAGCTGTCCGCGTGTCCCGAGGCTGGCCGTGAGCCGGGCAGCACTCTGGGCTTACCTTAGACCCGGGACTCACGGCGGTAGGTCCTGGGGTTACCATCTCCGTATACCATGGAGCAGCCCAGCCTCTCCGGGCTTGGGGAGGGGACATGCCCGAACTCTCACGGCAGGGGGTGTCCAGGCTCCTGACTGCACCTGATACGGCTCCAGGGGCCAGGCCTTTCCCCGCAGGGCTTGACCTTGCTCTGAAATGCAGGCACAGCCATTATGGTCCATTGGTGGTTCAGCCTGTTGCTGGTCCCTGAAACACTGGCAGGGCTACATACTTCTTTCATTCATTCATTCATTCATTCATTCATTCATTCATTGCTGTGAAGTACAGGTGCTTGGCTCCCCTCTGCAGTGGGCCCACGGCTGTGCGTCAGCCTGTTCACTTCATTGCTGGGAGAAGCGGGGACCTGGAAATACCTGACCAGCTCACCAGGGCCTCAGGGAGAGGGTCTGAGGTGACGTGCTCCGATTCTAACCAGTCAACACAATGAGCCCACCCCTTATGCGTGCCTGATTGGCTGATTTTTGAATGTGTAGCAAAGTCCCCTTAATGACGTGGCACGGTGCCAAAGAATACCAGGAAATTAATATCTCTGTAACGTATGAAGCAGCGCCTGGCACAGTTGCAAACCAACGAACCATCAGATCTAAATGAAGCTGCACATTTGTCCTGAAGGCCTGGTCCCAGGCTGAGCCAGGGTGAGGTCAGAGATGAGGTTGAAGGGCGGGGGTGCTCAGCGTACAGGACCTTCCTCCCCTCTGCCTCCTGTAGCCCAACCTTTGGTCTGAATTTGCCAGGTCAAGGCTTTCTTTCTCCTGTCCTGTTGGCCAGCAAGATGCAGCCAACGGAGCAGCCCGTGCTTGTCTGTGCAGAAGGTCAGACACAGAAACGACGCCTTGACATCAACTCCAAAGCCCACACTGGGGTCTTCTCTGCCTTAGAGAGCTGTCCACAGTTACTTGGCGTGTTACCTCCTCATCTGCGGTCTATATCCCACGGGGTTTGCTTCCCAGCAACTACAAACCCAGATTGCCCACGTCCAAATCGGCTCCACCGCTTCCTCGCTGTGTGAGCTGGGAAGAATTGCTTAACCTCTCTGGGCCTTTATTGTCTCACTTGTACAACCGGGAAAGTAACGACCCTGTTACAGAGATGGTAAGGATTAAATAATTTCATAAAACGCATAGATTATTAGCATTTCTATTTTACTGGGTTGACACAGACAACGAATCCACATTTTCGTCCCCGAGGGGCCAGAAGAAGAGATAGAAGACCAGGCTACAGCAGCTGCGCAGGAGGTGTGGGGCAGCCACTGGCCTGGCTGTGGAGGCGGGCGAGCTGGGAGCGGGCAGAAAGAATCCCCTGGCCCTGGTGGTGCCAGCGCTTTGTTCGCAACTCTAATCAGTCCCAGAAGGAGAAACCACAGTTCCACTTCCTTCCCCAAACTCTAGGGCAGGTTCCTGCACAGACTAGGGACTCAGGAGATCCCGGAAGTAAAGCGAAGGTCAATTCCAGACATTGGTTTCCTTGAGGTGTGGACATGTGGCGTCCATCTTTACGTCTTTTCAGGGCTTTGCACCCAGTAGGGGGCAGCCCGCGCTTGCTGAACAAATGAATGAACAAACGAATGAATGCTGCTCACCTCCTGTGAGGGGGAGCCGTGGCCTCCAGGGACGCCGCAGGTGCGAGAACAGCAGTGAGGAGCAGGTTGCACTCTGAGAGCAGGTCACGCACTACGTTGCCAATGCCAGTCATTCACTGGAGCGCGTGGTCCCCACATCGGGTGGTGCTCTGTCTGTCGGCAGAAAGGGGACGGTGTGTCGCTGAGACATGGACAGGCTGAGTCTGCATCCAGGCTCTCCCTTCACAGGGTCCCTAACGTCGTGGTGACGTGGTTTCCTCACCTGCAAAGCGGGGATAATCCTCACCTGCAAAGCGGGAATAGGAGATATTTCCCAGGATCTAGGCAACAATTAAATAAGACCCTTTTCACGTGGACATAAAAGCATTTCGAGTTGCCAAGTGCAGTCACTCGGAGGGCCTGGGCGGGGCTGGGACACAAAGATGGACAATTGCGGGCCACGGCTGACACACTCACCGTTTGGGGGGACACACGCACCGAGGACTGAACCTCACGCCAGCCGGGCGAAGGGCTGCTTGTCCTCAACTCCACAACCCATTGCTCATCAGAAGTGCTGTTGATGGAACAGTGACATCTCACGGACACTACGTCACCGTAAGACATGGCCACGTTATCAGACAAGACACCACAGTGGAACCTGTTCCTCGCAGCGAAAAAGCACAACATGTCCTATGACAGATACATCCAGGGTGGAGGAAATAGAACCTGCCGGCGACCCTGAGGCTGGGACACGGGGAGGAGGACCTGCGCCCCTGGCCTTGCAGGGTGGCACAGAAAGCAGCGGGTGGGGACAGGTCAGAGGGCAGGGCGGGAGGGGGTGGGGGTGCCGCAGGACCCCAGTCTGGGAAGGGAGAAGTGGCAAGGAATGCAGGGAGGGGCAGCGGGTCTTTGACGGAGGGTGCTGTGGGTACCTGTGGGCACCCAGCTGCCAGCCCTCTGGGAAAAGCCGGAGATCCCTCAGTTCCCTTCCAAGCCCTGCTCCTCCCTGGCAGGGCGGGGGCTGCCGCTGCGCCCTGCACGCAGCGCTCCCGTGGGGATTGCACAAGAGAAAAGCGCGGGGCCGCGCCCAGCACTCACAGAAGGGAGCAGCTCTGTGCCACAGCCCCGTCCCTGCTGCCTCCATCACCCCCCACCCCCTCCCAAGAAGCAGGCATCTTCAAAATCCCCGAACAGGAGGCTGAGCTGGGGGTGGGGGAGCAGGTAGCCACCCCAGCAGGAAATCAGTAGGGGGCCCTGGACTGAGGGTCTTGAGTAAGGAGTGAGGTGGGCTCATCCTGCATGGGCGTGGCCTCGCATGCACCCCCCAGCAGGAGGTGGGGCTGGGAGGTGTCCCCAGTCCATAGAATAAAGGAATGTTTTTGGTTGCGACAACACTCCTATACCCCCTCCATGTCGCTCTCATTTCTGAGCCTCTCATGGTCCCCCTCCATCCCCCGTTCTCTGTCTCCTGAATCCCAGACCCCTTTCTACCCACCTCGCCTTGCCCAAGCCCTCAGATTCGACAGTCACGTGACCCAGGCAGGTCGCCAGCCGGTCAGCCCTTACGCAATTCCCGGCGCCTACTGAGTGTCTGAGATTCACCACGCTGTCAGGACCTGGGGGCAGAGAGTAATTATCGCTCCCTCTTTCTATCTTCTCCTTCCCCATCTCCACCCACCCCCACCACTTTTAAATTATTTTGTCTTGTAAAGATACAGGACCAGTTGGTATTTTCTTCTGGGTCCCCTTCGCCTCATGCCTGAAAGCACCCGATGAGTCAAAAGCTTTGGTATCCCTCAGACCCCAGCGGGTCCCTGATGTGACCAAGGGGCGCGGCAGAGAGGACCCGTCTCACTAGGAAGGGGCTCCTGGGAGACCCATGGGTTGGGTCCTTGTCCTCAAGGTCTGTCCACATTGTAGCACATGTCCGAATTTCCTTCCTTAAAAAGCAGGATTTTTAAACATTGTAAATATTTCCACGTTTAACATTTAGGAAACAGGTTCCTGCATCCCTCCAGCCGCTCACACAGCAGCATGCCTCATGCGTGTTCCATCTGGACACGTGTGAACCGAAGCATCAAGTCCAATTGCTCAACATTGCGAAGGGTTCCTCAGGCTCCAAGGGGAACTGTGGTCAAGCCAAGGTCAATGCCTGTACCATCTAGAACCCTGACTGGGGAAGTCAAGAGAGCCAATGAAGTGGGAAACCTGGTGTTTTTGAGAAGCCACCCAGCCAGACAGTCTGAGAGGAAAGACTGAGCGGGCTCTTGAACTTGTCTATGGTCTGGCTGAGCCCTCCTGGAGGGGACCACGCACTCTGCCCTGCAAGGCATCAGGACTCCAGTGATAACGATGCAGCTACGCACGTGTTTCCCCAGCACCTGAACGAGGATGCAGAGGAAGGGCTTATTTGAGGGGAGTGGAAAGAACTTTGAATGTCACAGCAGATGTCACTGCTCTTAGAATTCTCTCCAGCCACTGGATTCCCTGGGGATGGTTTTGTGATTGGCTACCCCAGTGAGCTCCTGGGGATCTCCACATTTCCCTCCACTTCTTCTCCTCCTCCCGTCTGGCCATCCTTCCTCTTCGGAGCAACAAACCCTTCCTTTGTCTCACGTAGAACAGCTCCTGCCCCTCCACCCAACACGCGTGCAAGCCCCTGGGATGCTAGGCCAGCTAATGGCCTGGATTTCAAAGTCCCTGCTTCCAAGGCTTCCGAGGTGGCTTCTTGCAAAGGCAGTTCTGGCCCTTAGAAGAATTCTGATGTTTAAAAAATAACAATTTTTTCCCATCTCGTCCCAGAAGGGTGGATGGAGATGTGTTACTGCCAAACACCGGGGCTAGAGAAGCCGCCGGTGACGGGGACAGCTGTGAGCTATGAGCGTCTCTGGCTGTTCGCCGCTGCTGCGTCATCCAGCAGGGACGGGACAGATGCGCGGGTGCCCAGCAGGAACCTCTTTGGAGATGCCTCTGCTCCTCCAAGTCCAAGTGCAGACGCTCCAGAGAAGATTGAAAAATCAAACACATTTGGCTTTCGCAATTGATGTGGGGTTACCTGAGAGATGGAAATGAACATCACACGAGAATACGGATGACAAATTAGCGTGCACCTGTCCTGCAGGAGCCTCGGGCCCGGCTCATGGGGCCAGGTGTGAATTTGCTGGCTGACGGGGCGGGGAGGGAGCAGAGGCACCGCCCAGTCTCGGGATTGATCATCAGACCGACTTGGCAGCGAAACTGTCTCTTCAGAAAGAGTCATGCAGATGTCGATGTCTGATATGGCAGGCAGCTAAAAATGGAAATTCTGTAGCTGACGCCAGACTCGGGGCCCTGGGACCCTGTACTCAGTGCTACTCTTCCTCTCCGCCCCTGCCCTGACCCCACGCCAGCTCTGCAGAGCCCAGGTTTGTGACAAAGGGACATTCTGTGTGTCAGGCTCTGAGGTGGCCCTGAAATCACAGCAACCGATAAAGGCGGATGGTCTGTTGCGGGGCAAAGACCATTTCCCAACTTCCCTGCAAGACCCAGGAGGGAAGAGCCTTGGACGAGGCTCAGATAACCCCAAAAGGTCCCAGGGACATTCTGCTTCTCTTGGGAAGAAAGCCACAGACAGGACTCTTAATGACAGTGACTCCCAGAGTGGGAACGAGACCTTTCCGAGTTGGTACTTGTCACTGTGCAGAGAGGGGCGGGTTTGTTTAGGAGGCTGGGCCACTCCAGCAGCCTCACATCCTGTCACTTGGCACCCAGGCAAAAGAGGAAAGGAGAAACAGGTTTATTTTTCCACTCATGTGATCATTCATTCATGCATGCATTCATTCATTCATTCACCCATTCACTCATTCAGTCAGTATTTCTGGTCCCCGGGGCTGGGGCCTCAGTCTCGGGAGCGGGCACAGAGAAGTACAGAATTGCCACGGAGTCCATGCTTTGAGAGAGACACACGGTGCCAGGGGAACTAAATGACTGGTGGGAAAACGGGGGACTCCAGCGAAGATACTGCTTGCGTTCAGGTGTTCAGATGCCAGAAGCTCTGCTGTTCCTCTGGTGCCTTCCCGAGGGGGCTGGGCCACCCACCCACCTGAGACCAGGCCCCGAGACCCCTGTGTTTTCTGGGCTCTCCGTCCGCTGTGCTCTGCCTCTTGCTAATGAGGAAACCCCCCGAGGTCAGTCACCTGGCAATGACTTCTGTGCACATCCCATGATGCCCTACGAGCCACCCCCAGGGTCGGCCGCCGATGAGCTTCCTAAAGGGTGACTTGGGTCCGAGTGTGCCGCCCTGCAGTGGACAGGAGGAGGCTGGGCGGAGCGGGAGGAAGGGTGTCAGAGGGCCGGGAGTGTGACCAGAGCACATGGGAGGGGACTTAGCTCCGGTCTGGGGGTGGGGGAGGCGATGCTGTCCGCGGGCCTGAGGGCAGACTGACCCCCTTGTCGGAGGAGTTGCTCGGGGTGAACCTCTTCACCTCTCGGAGTCTCGGACTTGCCTCTCCCGCCCCTCTACCCACCCCCGTCTCTCTTCCCGTATCTAAGAGGTTTCAGTTAAAAAAAAAAATCCACTAGTTTATAATGGAATAATTAGCCCCCCTCCCTTTTAAAGCACAAATTTGTACACCTGGTGGTAGGATTAAAATCACCAAAACGACTACTCTCCTTTACGTCCAGCTCATAAGGACAGCTCCTGAGGATTTCATAACCCTGGGGACAGGCACGCTGCCTTTGAACTATGTCCCTGAGCCTCCCAGAAATACCTTGGAGAGCCTTAGGTCTTAGGGATCTGGGGACTCTCAGTTAGAAAAGGCAAAGGCAATCCTTACCCTCATTTTACAGAAGGGGAAACTGAGGCCCAGAGAGCTGGCCGCAAGCCAGGACTTGGGTACGAATCGCCAAGTCCAGCCCGGTGACCTTTGCCCTGAGTTTCTCTCCTCGCCCCCAGTCCGTGTGCTGGCAATACACCTGCAGAGGACGGTCTGCGGAAAGGGAGCCAGAATCTACCGGATCGTCCATTTGGACGCTACGTTTTAAAGATGCTCGGTACTGTGAAAGCTGGAACGACCTCAGCTCTGGACAGTTCCACCAAAAAACTTAATCAAACTGGGAAGAACAGCAGTTTCTGGAAACGACATCTGTGTTCTATGTCCCCAAGCATCGCCATGTGTGAGGAGGTGGGCAGTGACAGCTTGATTTGCCCAGCCCTGTCCTCCCTTCTGGGCTTAGCACCTCTGTCCTCGCCACCCTGATCCACCCCCCGGCCAATCGGAATCCCTCCTGGGAGGCTCCGCCCGCCTCCCCCCCTCTTGAAACCCTGTCTCGATTCTCAGGGTCCCGGCAGCAGCCGCTGACAAGTCTACAGTGTTACACTCAGGTTCTTCCTTACTTCCAGGTCTTTGTACCATGAGACCCTCATCCCAGAAACTGTAATTTCTCCAGTTTTTGACTTATGTTTTCTCCTGCAATTTTATAGATGGTGAGGGTGATTTGATTCACTTTTAGGAAGTTTTTGATTTAATTTTGCTTTGTGAATGAAAGCACACTGATGTGGTTCATGAAAAGGTGTGCTCACACAAGTCTCACGCCCGCTCCCATCCCCTCCACTGCCCTGTTTACACCGCCTCTCACGTTAGCTGCGCACCTAGACTCCTCGGCGAACGGTGGGGGCGCAATCCAATAAACCCACCAGGAGCTGAAAATGTTGGAGGTTGAAATGCCTTTAACACCCCAACCTACGGAAGAGCAGAGCTTGGTCTGGTCTGTGTGACACGTGCCCAGACCATTTGCCCTGGTCTGCAGTTGGGCAGAACCATCTGACACATAGCCTCTTGTGTGACAGAGTGCGGAGTGTCTCCTGTGACTTATTGTATCACTTTCTCACCACTGCAAAGCCAAAGAAAAGGAAGAAAAAAAAAACCCGGTTAAATCAAACCATCGTTAAGTCGGAGACCATCTGTAGTTTCTTTAGTGTCAGACTCTATTTCCTGTGTCCTTTTTCCCCCAAACTGAGCATGTGAGTGTTCTGCTCAGCAATACGTGCCACAGCCACTGTGGACCAGGTCCCAGGGACCTGGCCGCTCAGTGCTCAGCTGTGAGTGCTGCACGGGCGGGGGGGAAGCTCCACCAGCGTCTCTGCTGGGCGGAGAGGCTGCTCCCACGGTCTCTCCTTCTAAACTGCAGCGAATAACCTTGTGCCGCTGCTTTTCTCTCCGGTCGGAGACTCCTGGGAGATTCTGAGTGAGCACCAAGTGGGAGGGCAGCGACACTTCCGGAGAAACGAGGACCGGAAGCTGCAGGGAACGCGAGGCTTCTCCAGGAGTTAGCAGGGCAGGCACCCAGCCCAGGCTGCCCAGCCCCATGGCCAGGGCCCTGCCTGGAGAATCACCACAGGCTCCCACAGCGACAGGGGCTTGGAGTCACAGGAGCGGTGGCGCCCCAGGCCCCTTTGTAGAATCTCTTCCCCGTTACTGCACAGTCAGTGCAACAGAGGCCCAGACACAGTGGTTGGTAGTAAGTCTCACTTTCCACTGCTTGCCAGAACTCACTCTCTGCTATCTCAGCATGCCGTCTGAAAAAAATCAACGTGACTTCCAGGAGTTCCCCAAGTCCCTTTTGTCAAGGTCGGGGGCTTGGGGGCGGGGTGGTGGGGGGGGAGGCCTGGAGCCTGCTCATTAGCTCATTCCAGAGGCTCCCAGGATTTCATCATCATTATTTGTTTTTAGTGGAGGGAGAAGAGCCCCTTGGCAGAGAATCGCCGTGGCTCACCTTATAAAGCGGCTAGCTCGGTGCTGATGGATGGCCGACTACACTTTATTAAAGGCCATTACAATTTCCAGCATTTGTCATCCGAAAATATCTTCTAACAAATTCCAGCTTGTTAGGGGCTGGCTGCTGGGAGTTGAGTCTCGCCCTGCCCCTGCCTCGTCAGCCCCAGCCCTGGCACCCAATCCAACTTCGGCCGTCACAGCCCTGCACGAGTCCCCTAATAGATTCGAAACAGGTGGGCACAGCACGGCCCGCTGCCGTAGCACCCGGCGAACACAAAATATATCAAACCCGCTCCGGTCGTGCGGACTTGCCTCCCCACTTAGAGAGCTGGACGAGAAGCAGAGCTCAACGAACCGTCTCTTCTTGTGCGAGCCATTACCAGCTAAATGGTTCAAAAAAAACAACCCAGACCAGCCCGAGCCAAGCTCCCCCTAGTAATGAAAAGCAGGCTGGTCGAAGTGTCGGTGGCTGTCCGGG
Source organism: Micronycteris hirsuta (assembly GCA_004026765.1). Classification (NCBI taxonomy): domain Eukaryota; kingdom Metazoa; phylum Chordata; class Mammalia; order Chiroptera; family Phyllostomidae; genus Micronycteris; species Micronycteris hirsuta. Next base: position 12,828 of record PVJI01017716.1, on the reverse strand, counting down.
GCCTGGTGTAGAAACCCTGATCAAAGTCTCCTGGCATCTGAAGTCATCAGTAATTCGACAGTCTATTTGGGTGGAAAGAGCTCCTTTCTGGCTGTCCCATGTCAGGCCCACCCCGGAGAGGGGCGCAACGCAGCAGACAAGGCCTCCGGCCGGTCAACACACCTCTTCTCAAGATGTGGTACAGAACACGAGTCCGCGGCGGCCGCCAGCACGGTCAAGTTTCACTGGGGAGCCTGTGTGTTTGCTACCCACGCTGGCTGCATGTCTGTCATCTGTTCTGGCCAGACCGGCACATCCCTCCCAGAGCCCCGAGCCCGTGGCCTGAGGCCCGGGGAAAACCACAAAGCCGCTCTCCCCCACCCCCCGTGAGCTGCTGCCCACGCAGGAAAGGGGAGGTGACAGCTTGAGCCACGGATAGTCTGGTGCCAGGGGTCAGTCTGACTAATTACAACCTCAGGACATATTTCCCAATACCCACTGGGGCCAGGCCCAGGCTGGTTCTGGGGGCTGCAGAGGTGCGCATGCTCCATGCCTGCCCTTTAAGGGTTCACAATGTAGTTGAAAAAGTGGAAGAGCAAAGTGCGATTGCAATGCAGTGTGGTGAGTGCCGGGACAGGGGGTGCCTAGGGCCACGAGGGCTTGAGAGGGGTGCAGGGCTGACCGGTGCTGGGAAGAGGGAGACATCTGCGCAGAGCAAGTCACAATGGGCGCAGCAGCGATCAGACTGTGCACAGAACAGGAGGTAGGAGGGAGGGTCTTCATTTTTAGGTTCATCACCAAGCAGTGGGACGGCTATGTGCCTTCCACCCCCATCCCCAGTCATGCACCCTCTGCATTTAAAATCTCGTTATGCTTTTGTTTCCCAAGTGAAGAGCCCAGTGGGTGCAGGGGAGTGGACGCAGGGGATTAAGAGAGGAGAGAACAGCATGTGCAAAGCCCTGGGGTGGAAAGGCATGAGATAGGCTTGGGAAACCCTTAACATGTCAGTTTGACTAGAAGGAAGGTTTTGTTTAAGGGAATCCTCAAAAAAAAAAGTTTGAATGAGAGATTGGAGCCACTTGCAGAGATGCTTTGGTATCAAGCCAAAGGATTTGTGTTGAGTTTTTTTTCTTCAGTAAAAACTGGGAAATGTTATTTCTGAGCAAGGAGTGATGGCCTCCAAGTTACACCTTATGACCTTGACAGGGACTTTGATGCTGTTCTAGGTTCTGGGAGGGGCACAAAATTTAAACACAGGGTCCTATCCCTGGAGGAGATAATAATTCCAGATGGGAGAGACAAGACAGAGAGCGACAAGGAAAGAGTGATTTCAGGTTCATACTAAAACGTGCGTCCTGGCTGGTCCAGTACTAGAAGTTGGCCCCAAGGTTCCAAGTCACCTTCTCTTTCTGAGCCTCAGTTTCCAGATCTTTGAAATGGGAATTATCCTCCCTACCTCATGGAGACATTGTAAGGAATTATCTTCTAGGCACAAGATAGATCTCATCTTACATAGAGTTTTTAAAAATTATATCTTATTGATTGTGCTATTATAGTCATCCTGATTTTACCCCCTTTGCCCCCTGCACCCAGTGCCCCCTACTCCCTCAGGCAATCCTCGAACCATTGTTCATGTTCATGGGTCATGTGTGTAAGTTCTTTGGCGACTCCATTTCCGATACTGTACTTTACATCCCCATGGCTGCTCTGTAACTACCTGTTTGTACTTCTTAAGCCCTTCACCTCTTCACCCATTCTCTCCCTCCCCCCTCCCATCTGGCAACCTTCCGGTAACTAACTTCTTTTCTCTTGCTTTTAAGAGTCTTTCTTTATCTTTAACCTTTGGCCTTTTAATAACGATGTGTCTTGGAGTGGGCCTCTTGACATCCATCAAAATTGGGACTCTCTACGCTTCCTGGACTTGCATGTCTATTCCTTTCACCAAATTAGGGAAGTTTTCTTTCACTATTTTTTCAGATAGATTTCCAATTTCTCGCTCTTTCTCTTCTTCTGGTACCCCTATGAGGTGAATGTTGGACCTCATAAAGTTGTCCCAGAGGCTATTTATGCTACCCTCATTTTTTTGGATTCTTTTTTCTTCTGTGTGTTTGTTTTTTGCTTCCTTATGTTCCACATCATTGACCTGATTCTTGGCTTCATCCATTCAACTGTTGTTTACCTGTAAACTGTTCTTTATTTCAATTAGTGTATCCTTCGTTTCTGACTGGGTCTTTTTTATGCTGTTGAGGTTTTCACTGAATTCCTTGAGCAGACTTATAACCAGTGTTTTGAACTCTGCATCTGATAGATCGCTTATCTCCATTTCATTTAGCTCTTTTTCTGGAGTTTTGATCTGTTCTTTCATTTGGGCCATGTTTCTTTGTCTCCTCATTTTGGCAGTCTCCCTGTGTTTGTTTCTATGTGTTAGGTAGAACTGCTTTGACTCCGTGTCTTGGTAGACTGGCCTAATGTAGCAGGTGTCCTGCAGGGTCTGGTGGCATAATCTCCCCTATCACCCAAGCTGGGTATTTGAGGTGCACCATTTGTGTGGGCTGAGTATACCCTCCTCTTGTAGTTGAGCCTTGGTCACTGTTGGCAGGTCAATGGGAGGGATTTACTCAGGCCAGTCAGTGGCAAGGACTGGCTGTGACCACTGACCACCAACCTCTGCCCTCCACAGAGGATCAGCTGTGCAGGGGGGGCAGGGTGGTGGTGCTCTGATGTGGTCTGTAGTTGTCCACTGGGTGCATTGGCCCTGGGATTTCCCCAGGTGGTGCAGGCCAAGGTCAGCCCCCACTTGTGTTTCTCCCAGGGCACCCTGCCTAAGCTATAAAGCAATCAGAAATGGCTGCTACTTGTGCTGGGCTTGCAGATTCCCAGGTGAAGCCAAGCTGTGAATCTAATCTGGCTGCTGCTAGGGCTCACTGAAGCCAGCTGTTATTTGTTTGGTAGGATTTAGGAGCTAAAACCAGCCATTCTTACGGAAAAGCAGCTTGGGTGGGCCTGTAAGCTGGGTGGGGCAGAGCCTCTGTGGATTTCCAAGGTGGGTCACACAGTGTTAGCCAGGTTGATGGAGTCTCAGATATGGCACCAGCCTGCTGGCAGTGTAGGGGGAGGCTTTAGCAAAGGGACAATGGCCTCTGCTCGCCTTGATGCCAGACACTTCAGTCTCTCCCTGTATACCACTGGTGCCCTTCAAGCTGCCACCCCGGTGCTGAGCTCAGAGGGAGTGCATCTGAGTAGGTGAGTCCATGTGTGAGTTCTCCAACAGGAAATGCTTTGGGCTCCAGCAGCCTCCTCCACCGACTCAATCCCCACTGGTTTTTGCAGCCAGAAGTTGTGGGGACTTATCTTCCTGGCACTGGAACCTTGGGCTGGGGGGCCTGATATGGAGCTGGGACTCCTCGCTCCTGGGATATCCCTCCACATGTGAATTTTTACCCACCACACATGGATGTGGGACCAGCCCGTTCCGTGTCTGAGCCCCTCCTACCTGTCTGGATGGATGTGGTTTCTCCAGTTCCGTAGTTGTCAGACTTCCCTCCAGCTCGATTTCTGATGTTTCTGAGTGATGGTGGTCCTATATTTTAGTTGTCATTTTGATGTGGCTGTGCAAAGAGGTGAGGCACGTCTGCCTATGTCTCCATCTTACACAGAGTTTTATAAAAGGCTGTATATAACTTTTTTCCCCCTTCAAATTTAAGATTTGGGGGTAAAAAAAGGAGATAAACTACTATGTGGCCCAGAGGAAGGGGCTCCAATGAAGCTCACAGTTCTTGCCTTGCAGGCAGCCTCGGGTTCTCCAGCTGGAAAGCAGCCCTTTCGCTGGAGCTCTGGATTAGGTTCTGGTTCCCTGCAGGAGACCCGGTGGGCTGAGCCATGTGTTCCCTGGGGCACCTTGAGCAGGGTGGCACAGCAAACAGGGCCCTGTGCGTGGTCTATGGCAAAGGTAGGGACCTCCCCACGGGAGCAGGAATTTACAGAAGAGGGACCCGGGAAGTGCGGAGGTGACCGGTGGGGGTGGACATTAGTCCTTGTAAGAATCCCCCAGAACATTCTGCTGGGAGGGAAGGAAATGCTTGCTTTGCAATGCTTTGCGGCGGGCACTGGCCAAGATGTGCCCGGAATGACATAAGGATAAAGTCTCAGGGATCAAAATTGCAGACGGACGTGGTGATGGCAGGGTGACGCGTGTGGGTGCAAGAGTGGGATCCAGCCTGGCTGGCTTCTGGATTACAATGCAAATAGGCCTGAGGGGGACATCAGAGAAAGGAAGGGACGGAGTCCAACTGGGAAGGAGCATTCCCTCTTCCCGTGGTGAAAGAAACACTAATGATTAAAATGCACCCCGCGAAGGCTTCACTTTGTGTGGGCGGCAGCTGGCTCACCGACCCCCCCAGCCCTGCGGCTGGGCGGCTCTCCCTGGAAGGCCCCTTTGGGGAAGGCTCCGGGCGCAGAGTTCTTGCTCACACCCGTGGCTTCTGACAGCGTCTGTGCCTTGAAAGGCAGCCCTGCTCGCCCTGAGCATTCATTTGAAGGCAATCCCTAGGAATGCTCACGGCTCAGCCACATGGCTCCTCACCGCCGCGCTGTTTGTAAAAAGAAAATGTTAGAAACCATCTAAATGACCAAAAACGGGGGAACGGTTAAACAAATTATGCCACGTGCATTAAATGAAATATCGTGTGGTCACTGGAAACCGTCCCATAGCGCTGTGTTTATTGACACGGGAAATGCCCACAATATAATATTACAGAAAAAATAACTCTTCACAACACTGCAAATATGGTCCCACTTGCACACACACAGAAAAAAAATGTAGCGTGTGTACATTATGCGACCCAGAGGAAGGCCGAGACAGGCGCAGCTCACCCTTGGCTGCGGGGCCGGGGTGGGGCGGGGTTCTGCTTTATTCTTTATCATTTCCTGCACCGGCCGTGTGGGGTTGACAATGTGCATCTGTAATCACCTACATTCACGAAGCTAGTTCCACCTCAGGACTGAAAATCAAAACAAGCTCATGTATCCCATAATACTGTTTTTCACCAGATATTGCAGAGTGCATATTACACACACGCAGAGGTGTCTGGCAGGCAGCTCACGGGGCGGTAAGCGTGGTTACCTTGGAGTGGGCGGGGTTACCGACGGTTTGTAATTTGTTATTTTGGCTGCACGCTGTTTTGAAAATGTTCTAGGTGGAAAAGTGTTGCTTATGTAATGGGGGGGGGGGGTGACCGCGGAGTGGTTCTCTCTGTCCTCCCATGCAGACGGGCCAGGCGTGTGCCGGGCCTCCTCTCTCTAAGATCCTCAGAAGCAGAGGGACAACATGGGAAAGTCACCACATGCAGATCCAACTGCGAGAAGGGAAGGGGACACAGTGATTATTTGTGAGGCAGAGGGCCTGGGTTTGAATCTCGACTCTGGTGGTTTCTACTTCTATGACTGAGAGCGAGTTCCTTGACCTCTCTGTGCCTCAGTGTTCTCATCTGTAAAGTGGGTTTGATAATAGTTTCCGCTGCAGAAACCTGCAAAGCTCAGGGAAGACTTAACCAGCTCCTGTCTGTGTTCCCTGTTCACAGAGGAGGCTGCAAGGGCTCAGTGAGGTTAAGACACTTGCCCAAGGTCACACAGCAACACATAGCAGAGCTGAGATTCCAGAAGACTCCGAGTTCAGCACCCGTCCCTTTCCCCAGAGATGACACACCCACCAGTCATTCTTGGCTGTGTTTTTACTATGAAAACCAGATTCCACTGAGGACGGCAGGAAAGAATGGGGAACCCTCTCTCCCATTTGTCTCCAGACCCCTGTGCCCTCTCATCCTCTCCCTGTTTGGTTTCCTTGGGGAGGCTGGATAAGCTCACTTATTTGGCGTGAACTTGGGGAAATGATGCAGGTGCAGACAGTCGAGGACCAGTGACCTACTGCGGGTCCTTGGCTTCCTGCAGGACAGAACTCAAAGTCGAGCCAGCAGAGTTTGCTCATGAAGCACTGAGACAGAGAGCGGAAGACTCCACAGAGAGAGCAGCCCCCCTTCCTTGGAACCGGCTTCCTTTATGAAGGTTCATCTAATCAGGGGGTACGGCATTCAGTGAGGGGAGAGGATATTCAGGATCTTCTCGGGAGGGGTATGGAAGTTTCTCGGCGGTGCTCCGTCAACTCCTTTGTGTCCTTACTTGGGCCTTTGCTTCCCATCGGGCAGTGTGGGTGTGTCATCAGCGTGCTGGTGAGTTATAACGAGCAGAGAAGAGGCTGGTGTTACCCTTAGGTGGACTTGGTCGCCGTGTTAGAAAGAGCTGGTCTCTGCTGGTTTGAAGCCATAAATCTGGTGTGTATGTGGGGGGCGGTGGTCTTCTTCCTGTTGACAGTTTCTGTAGCTTCTATCAATTGCAGCCATTTGCCCACATGCCTTATCTGAAAAAGAAAAGCGAGAGCACCAGTTGCTGCGGGAGGAGGTGTATGTTACGAAGAGTCCGGTCCAGGTGTGCACCTGCAGCTGCGGAGAGCGACAGTGAAGCTGGGGGTTCCTCGGGGCGCCGGTCACTCCCAGCCTGGCCAGTCAGCCAGGGGAGAGCAGAAACCTCAGTCGGGATGTGCCCGCAGCCCTCCCTCCCGGCCCTCCCTGGACACGCGACTCCGCACTCGCCCAGGGCTGCGTCTCCCTGGGGGAGGGAAGGAACCCGAGGGGGGGCAAGGGGTGGCTTGCTTTCACCCAAGTTTTCTACACTGAAATCTAGAAACGAATGCAAATCGGTCCAAGCGGACTCAGAAACGGTGGATGAACCTGAACCCGCCCAGTGCTCACACTGGCTGCGTTGTTCCGCCTTTAGAGGGTGAAAGTACCCACACAGGTGAAAGGCGGTGGCAGTGGGTGGTGGGGGGGTGGGGGCGGTGACAAGGGCACAGCCCCCCAGATGCACGCCCTGCCGCTTGCAGACCCGACTCTGCCTCCCAGGCCCTGGCCCTTCGCCAGCGGCAGTGAAGAGCTGGGTCTGGACTGGTACCGGGGCTGGGAGCCTGTGCCGCTGCTTCGCCACTGAGATCCCTCCGAGCCTCGGTCTTCGTCTGGAAAGGGAGGGGATGATAACCGCCCCGCCGCCCCTGCGGCAGAGTGGAATGGGCCAGTGCAGGCCAATGCCGTCCCAGGCCCAGATGCTCCAGAGCCATCATGGTTCTCGTGATCCACCTCACTTCTCCGCCGCTCGTGGTTCTTGCCTCCGAAATGGCTCTACTAGCAGCTGCCCCTCGGATTCTTCTTCCTCAGGCTTCGAGGAGACAGTCACCCCTATTTTCTCCCCTGTGGGCCAGGCCAACCTACCAAAACCTCTCATGGCCATGGGTGGTCCGCTGGGACTGACCTCATGAAAGCCCCTGGCACACAGTAGGTATCTGATTAAAAAAGCAACAGCAAGTCTTGGCTGTGTCTGCTCAGGCCAGATAAATGGCCGACCTCTCAGGGACGGGCAAGCCAGTCATTCCACACACAACAAACAAGCACACAGACCCCCATCGCCTTTGGTTTGGGTCCACTGGCATGAGCCCAGGTCCATGCTGCATGGGAGGACATGGCCATCCGGGGTCTGCGGGCCGCTGTGACGGCATCGCCCACACCCAGGATCCACATGGAGCACCTGTCAGCAGCCTGTGTGGGCTGTGGGGAAGCCACCTGGTGGCTTAGTTTTTCAAAGGGACTCCAGGAGAGCCCCCCAAGGTGCAGACCCTCTGCGCCCTCCAAGTGTCGACCCGGAAAGGCCCTGCTTCCTGAACCTTCTGCCTTATAGCTTTGCAGTGGCTGTCCCAGCTCTCCCTGGGGACCATGAGCCCTGTGTGCCAGGGGCAGGAGGTGGCGTCTGGGCAGGTGGCGGCGAATCTTGGCCTGGAGCAGCCTCACAGAGCAACCATTCCTGGATCTTCCATAACTCCTTCTCTGCACCAAGGTGCTTCTCCTGGGCCCAGGAATCTCCGCCTCTGAGAAGCCCTCCGTGACCTCTCCTGTCGGGTTCGGCCCAGGAATGTGCCGGAGCCTGCCCTTACCAGCTTGGGAGAGCCAATTATTAAATTGTCAGGAATTTTGCAAGCTGGCAGTTAAATGCTGCAATTATTAAAGATTAAATTATGAACACATAATTAAATAAATTATATTAAAAACAAAGGTCATAAATACTTCAAACTCATCACTTCCTAATTATTTTATTACATTTACTGTTATCTACGCTGCCGTGACTGTTTTCGTCCCTAGCATCTGCACCACGGCGCGCTGCTCTGCAGAGGAGCCCGTGTTGCCTTGGGAACCCTGAAGGTGGCCGTGGTTGGAGCATCCGCACCGCGGAAACTGGTGAACGGTACCAGTCAGGGCTTAGTTTATTGTGCGGTGGACTGTCTATCTAGACTTCAGGAAGTGGTGGAAAAAATCCACAATGTATCATTTTGTAGCTCCAGTTTCTGAAGCCGGCATTGAATACCTGAATCAGTGAATGCATGGGGGCCTAACTGGATGAATAAGGAACTAACCCTTTCCCTTAGCCACGCCTCCTGAGGAAAACTTTCTGAGGGCATTCATTTATGCAAATTGTATTCCTCTACGTATCATAGACGACCTTGTGCTGACCGGGCACAGCTGTGTCCATTCTACCTCTCCTGGGCTGGGCGTGTCACAAAGAATGCTGGGACAGAAAGGATAAAAATGTCCAGACTTGAGGGCTTATTCTAGCTCACACTCCAAGCAGAACCCAAATTCATACATGACTTAGGAAAAAGCAAAGGTGTGAACCTCACCGCCTTCCCCCACCCCCGGGGCCCCCGAGTCGTCTTAGGAAGCACTGACGGGACTTCGGTGACACTGTCGTGCCCACGGCCAAGGGACCAGAGGCCGCCGAGAGGCATGGTTCTGCTTTGGGTCCCTGTAGATGTCTGTGCATGCCGTCACCGCCGATGACAAGAGGAAGGCGACTCTCCTACAAGCGCAGAGCTGCCGACGCCCCCCTTGCGGAGCCGGGAGGCTGACCTGTGTCTGCTGAGGCAGAAAGAAGAAAGAAAGGCTCGAGAACTAACCACACAGGCTCAGAGGCTCAGAAGGCACCGCCGGTGTTCCTTGGACAGAGGAGCCCGCCCCCTCAAGTCACGTGGCTCCACCTAGCTTAGCTGCTAGACAATCTAACAGGAATCCCCTTATAGTACCGATGCCAAGACAGGTGGTCTTAAACTTACTGATCAAGGAGTTAGCCCCCAAGTGAACAAGAGCGAAGAACAGCCATGGGCACATCAAGTCACCTGTCCAAGGGGGGTGGGCGCTGTCCCCGGCCAAGCCGGCATGATACGGGTCACAGCAGCCCTGAGACCTCTCCCGATATATGCCTTTTGTCCCTAAAAAGAAGAGAGGAGGAGGGAACGAAAAAATCAGTTGCTTCGACTTGAACGCCAGCGCTAAAGAAGGCGTTAGTGAGAGTCCTCTGCGTGGCTCCGAGCCCTGCGTAGCACAGCTAAGTCCCAGGCGTGGTGCTGTTTGCTCAGCATGCTCCGACACATGAAAGAAAGTGATTCAGGCAGGGAAAATAATTACACCTTAATTTGTGTTTGGCAACTGTTTTATTCCCTTGGCCCACACCATGAAGCTGGAAGGTGGTGTTGTTGCGTGTTTTCTCTGCCTCGGTGGGGTTGCCATGGGCCACAGTGGGAGACGGCGCCCTTGGGTCAGGCACGTTCCCCATATCGCAGGGCCTCCTTTGCGCCAGTGACCAGCAGGAGGAGCCTGGGGAAGGTGCGTTCATAGTTGTTTCTTGGCCTGGCCCTTTCCTGTCTGGGGTTTCCCCGGGGCTTGGCCCAGGGGCAAGGCAAAGTGACCTCTCCAGGGCGAAAGCTCCAGTCCCCATCCTGGGGGGACTCATCCTGCATCCTGGTGTTGCATTTTGCTGTGGAATAAAGAGGCAGGCGGGAAGGACCCCCAAACTAAGCCAACACTGCACGCCAGCAGTGGGTCCTGGGATGCCAGGCAGGCCTCCTGGGGCCAGATCTCCCAGCCCTTTCAAAGAAAAGTAACGACATGATGGTTTTAAAATCTAACATCTCTCTGGTTTTGCATTTGGCTTCATTAAAAATAAAATAGAACATGTCTGAGGGCTGGATTGGCCAGTTGGAGCGCCAGCTTCTGCAGTCAGCGAGACGGAGAATCTGCACTCAGCGCCATCCCTGACCAGCTGGGTGACTTCGGACAAGTTATTTAATCTCTCGAAGCCTCAGTTTCCCATTTGTAGATGGAGACAAGAACTGTGATGCTGTCCCATGAGAGTTATGGTGGGGGGTGAAGGAGGCGGTCCTGGCGAGAGGCAAGTTGGGTGCTCAGTCCCGGGCCGGCAGTGACGCCCGTGATTGGAACTATTCATGATGGAACCCGTGGAAGGGAGAGACATCATGTCATGCTCCCCGGCTTTCTGTCCAATAGGCCAGCTGGGACGCGGTACCTCTCCATGGAAGGTCAGATAATTGCTGGATGGATGCGTGGAGATGACACCTAGAGGCCTGATGGGTCAGTTAATGTGCCTGCTGCTCTGTCTGGCGGTGTCCCTTGTTGGGTTTGTGCCAGTGGCTTCTCCTCCTTGCCTTTTTCATCTGTAAAGTGGGCTGGACACCCCTCTCTAGCCAGCTCCTAGGGACAACCCCCCACCTACCAATGTGATGAGAAATCTGTCAAGGACTCCTGGCAAAGGTTAGAGCAGCCAGCAGGGACTTGTACCCTCCCCCCCACCCCAGCTCTGGGAGGGGAGGCCGGCTCACCATGGGATCTTCCTAGTTGAAGAAGGACTTGTCCTTCTGCTGGCCCACCCACAACTGCTCTCCACTCAAGGGCTCTGCCCCAGGAGGCTGAGCTAGGGCACCTTTGCCTTTCAGTCTGTCTTGGTCCTGGGAACCCAGCCAGAGATCAATCCGAGGGGAGCAGAGGAGGGAGGTGTGGGGTGTTTCTCTGAACACCTGCCCCACCCTGAGGGCATGCCCTCTTACTTCAGGGGTCCTAGCCACCTACGGCTCTCTTTCCAGGTTCCAGGAACTGCTGTCCCCCTTGTCCCTTGGGGTCTAGGGACAGGAGCTAGCCCAGGCACCCCACCTGACCCTGCCCACACTTTGGACCCTCATCCATCCTCAGGGCCTCAGGCAAGTGCGAACCGGCTGCTCCCCGCTGGGGCCCTGGCGGATGTAACAGGACACGCTCCGCTCTTCACCATCCAATCCGTGACAAACGAGCGCTGGTGAAGAAGCCTTCAAGTGCCCGATTAAGGAACACAAGCTGGGGGATCAGACAGGCTGGAGCTCAGAGCACTGTTAGCCACTTACCGGCTCTGTGAACCCGGACAAGTCCCAGCATGGCCCGGAGCCTGCTTCCTGCCCTGGGCAGGCACATCCCTGGGGTGTCTTGTGCACAGCCATGGACTGCCTGTTAAGGACTGTCCACGAAAAATAGCATTCTACAGTGTCTTCATCACAGAAAGACAGAGAGCACATGGGACTGACTTGCTAGGAATCAAACGCACCTGTGATGCAGCTCTACTGATTTTGCAAAGACACTGAGGCTCAGAGAGGTCAAGCAACTTACCTGAGGGCACACAGCTAAGAAGGGCCAGGGTCAAGACTCCAGTCTGGGGTATGTGACTCCAAAATCTGTGGTTTTCCCCCAGTGTGCATCACTCGGATGGCTTTCAGAATGCTTCTCTAGGAAATGGCCTCAGAGACTGTGCGGGCTGTTCTTATCTCCGGTCTCTCAGCAGTGTGAGGTCCCCGCCCCTCTGAGCAGTGGGACCCCGGACCTCGGGCCCAGCCCAGGGTCTGTGGGGCACCGACTCGTCCCTGCCCGCCCAGCAGAGGCGGCACAGGGCCGGGCCCTCCGCTGCTTGGCGAGCGAGGTGGAGATTTTTTTTGTTGGCCACTGATGAATGGTGATAATTGTCAGGAGATTAATTTGAGATTCTCAGATGACAGATACTGCCCAAGTGCCAGGCACAGAGACAGAGAGAGAGAGAGAGCATGAGCGGGAGCCCCGGTGAGCCTGGCATTCACCCCGAAACGTCAGGGCTGACTCAGGCCCTGACCTTGGGCAAGTCGTTTAACTTCTTTGCGCCGATTGTCCTCGTCTATAAAATCAACGTAATGACAGCTTCGCTTCTAAACCGCCGCGGTTCTCAGATGAAAGCACTCATAAACGTGGGCAGGATTGCTATTAATTGAGCCATTATTATTTTTATTATTAAATAGATTAAGCCCACTAAACTTTAGCCGTGTTCTGGCTTCCACCTGACGGGCAGGGCCGGCAGTGAACCGTGAGACGTCCGGCAGCTCTGAAGTCGCCTTTGGCAGGGAGGCCGGCAGGCGGGCACTTCCTTTGGGGAGGCCATTGTCACCCTCGTCAGTGGGGCAGGCACAGTCCTGCTTAGCCCCTGCTGTCCCCTTCAGATGTGGCTACATATTCCTTCGGATGTCGATATATGTGTCCAAGTGGAGGCAGTGTTCTCAGCGCTTAGAAAGAACGAGAGACGGAGTGCCTGGGCTCTCAGCCTCCGCTGGGGGATTTTGTGGGCGAACCATGGGGCTGCTTTGTACATCAGCTTCTGTAGTTGGATCATGGAATCCAAGGCTGTCCCACTGACCTCCAGGCCTGGCTTGGAGGACACAGCGCAGGGCAGGCGTCAGGGCCATCACTGGGTCCGGCGTGGCCATCGTCCCGTCTCTGAAATATCAGCCAGCTGCTTGGAGGCAAGAAATCGGTGCAGGAGAGTCATGCATAGGCTCAGATCCCAGCTCTACCTCTTCCCCGTGCTGCTGGGAGACGCAGGTAGTAACATCTACCTTCCAAGCTTGCAATCCTT